>JAFEMH010000087.1:332500-375000 GCA_022495995.1 Adenophora triphylla var. japonica
ACTACCACGCCTATCAACCTGACTCTGCCCTTTAAGGAAATTTTCAGTCCTCGTAGGCCTCATAAATTCAGCCAGATAATGTTCAGGATCTAACTGTAGCAAGGAATTTTGCATTTCATAAATACGTTGCAAAATTTCCA
Source organism: Adenophora triphylla var. japonica (assembly GCA_022495995.1). NCBI lineage: Eukaryota > Viridiplantae > Streptophyta > Magnoliopsida > Asterales > Campanulaceae > Adenophora > Adenophora triphylla. The sequence goes on from JAFEMH010000087.1 coordinate 332,641, forward strand.
TTTGTTGATGCAATAGAGTTCTGTGATCAATCTGTGGGGGGAAGCCCCAGTTCCTCCCTGGGTAGCATTTCTCGTCGTCTGGCTACTGGCAGGTCTTTCTTGGCGCCGACGAGGAGGAGGGTTCGTCTGCACTATCTCGGTTATCGGTTGTCCCCTAGAACGCAGATTCATTCCTAGGGGTGGCATTCCATCAATCTGCGGTGGTGGAGGGGGAAGTTCCCCATTGACAAGAGGAAAAGCATTTCTTGTGTTGCCATGAATCTCTTCCACAAGAATGTTATCATATTCAGGAGTAACACTAGCAATATGTCTGTCTTCCATTAGGATTAGGAGAGTCGAACAAGATTTTTTCAATCTATTCGATGGGTGTTTCAAATCGTTTCTCGGTAATTGAACCAAACTGATGATGCCAAAAACGTTCGTATCAGCCCAAATTTAGCGGCAGGTTGTATCATGTATGATTGAATAGCCTGAAAAAGATGAACAAACAAGTAAACTAAGCCGGGGCTTCACGGGCAAAGACCCTCCGGCGTGAGAGTAAGTATTTTTGTTTAGAGAGAAAAATCAATTTACAAGAGTTTAGAGTCAAAAGATGTGTTTTCAAAATAATATTATGACTTGTATATATATGAATAGTATTGTAGAATCCATGTTGAATAGGAATTCGTGTGAGAGTTGGTTATAATCCTAGTGGGATTATAACTGTTCACATTTCTTATTTGAGTAGGATTAGATAATAGTAATCTGCACGTGCGCCTTGGAAGCGGATTCCTCGGCACGTGCTGCTTGATCGGCCTGTATTGACGCCTAGGAAGAGAGAGATAAGGATGGGGAAGCCCATTTCCTTGCTTTGTTGATAACCGATGAGGAGCTACTCGTTTTCAAATGAGGCATAGGTTGGCCTTGCTGGGTGCCTTGCTCGACATATAAGAGTTGTGCATTAGTTTTTATTCGATCTTCTATATCTAGGTCAAATAGTGGGAATAACGAGGAACCATGACGAGCAAAGGTAGTGAAGACCCATTTTCTTTGTCGTAATTGAGACTTGTATGAATTATATTTTGGGTCAAATCCATTAGAATTTGCTCGGTCCTGATCTACATTCGTATCTCGGTTTATACCGTTCAAAAAGTCAAATAATATTACTAATGTTTATTATTAAAAGTCAAATAATATGGTTGCTTCATCATTTGACCGAGTTTTATACATTATTTATTAATCTCAAATCTGTGAATTTGCTAGGAAATGGGTCTCCATTCAACTCAACATTGTTTAAAAGAAACAATTGTTTGCTAGAACTAATTTTTATTTTTCAAGAATAACAGTTATTTTGGGATAATTAAAAGAGTTATATTTTGATATGGAGAGAGTATATTAATTTTCTGAGGTAAATTTCTTAATTATGTGCCGACATAATCAGAAAAATAAATGAGTGATAGTGAAAACTAGGGAAAGACACAATTTTTTTTTTTGTTTTTTTTTTTTTTTTTTTTTTTTTTTTTTTTTTAATGATGTCCCAAATTAGAAGACAAAAAATGTTTTGAACCCTAAACCTCACCGATGTAACAATTGGCTCCACTAGATCACTCCTTTTTGAGGACAAAGGAAAATATACAAGTTAACGCAACCAAACAAATATATCTATCTCAATATATAAGTAAATCATATTGTAATATATACACAATTATATATATACACATATATATATCCTATATCCGATGTATCAAATTTCTCACGTGTCTTATTATAATTGTGACTGATGGCGCAGGAATGTGTTTGGGCTCAGGTATTGATGTCCAGCGAGATAATTGAGCTGACTTGTGATCTGCACACCACAAGAAAAGAACAGTGAAATTGCGCCGGGGGTCTTCCGGCAAGCCCCTCTGGCGTGAAAATCAGTATATGGACTGGAAAATAGTGGAAAATAGTATGGAGAGTGTGTGTACGTAAATATGCAGAAATGCATTACCTTAGTCCATGATTGTGTTCCCATATTTATAATGGATGAAGTGGTATTAGGGTTTTCCCCTGAACCGTTGGATTGGACTGCTGCCAACCGTTGGATCATCTTGGTTTTCTAGGCGTACACGTGTCATGCCGTGATTGCTCCGCCTAAGTAAGGACACTGTTGAGTTTGACACGGATAAGTTGTTTGGCTTATAAAGGAAAGTCAACCTGCACGCCTTTTGGCGCTATTACTACTTCCATGATTGCACGCACAGAATGTCCCATTGTCAGGTCTGACCTTATCCAAATATAGCTAATTAATCAGGCTTATTGAGGAAGCTAAGTGAAGGGACGACCTTGGAGCTGTATGTCCAGAAAGATCGTCGTCTTATCAGGACTCGACGAGAGAGTGGACGAGCGAGTCAGATCGCTCAATGACGACGATCGTCGTTTTATGTTGGAATAGACTGGCTTGTGACGAGAAGGTCCGTCGTTAGATGGGCTTGGTCGCTCATAGGCGACGGCCGCCACCTAGCATATCGACGAGCCATGTCTCTAAACCTTGATGGGCTTCATCGGTCTTGATCCATTATTGGGCTTGCTGGGCCCCACTCTCGTAGACAAGTATTGGGCTCGGCCCATTACGAAATGTCCCGTTCAGTGGCCCCCAACTCATGGGTCGTCTTGATGGGCCAGGAGTTCGCGCTTTATTTTAGGATTTTCCGTACGACCGTCAGTTTGAAATTTGAATTGTGATGACGTCAGCATTGATGACGTGGAGGGCTAGGATCCCTCCATTAATTGACACGCGTTCCATGATGGGACATTCTCCTCGAAAATGACAGAGGGTATTTAATGCTTTCCATCATTTCGCCGTTTGGATTTCCTAGGTACAAAACCCTTTCATCTCCTCTGGGTATAAAAACCTCCTCCCCCCTCCATTTCAAACTTTCTGCACCCTAGATTGTTGAGAGCAAATAGCAAAGAGTGTTTTCCGGCAACCAGCAAGAACTCCGGCAACCGTGCTTACGCTTTTCGGCGATTTGAGGATTCTGGCTTCTCCACCTCTAAACAACCCAGCAGCTTGGATTAAGAATTTCTTCGATTTACCGCCGGTAAACTCATCGGAAAACGCATCTTCTAACCTAGTACCAGGTAATTTCTTCATTTGCTCTTCGTTTTCTGGGTTTTTCTTGGGGTTTAAGACTTTGTTTAATGGGGCCCAGAACGGTAAGCTTTGAGAGAGGAGTTAAGTTTGGTTTTGGGTTAAATCAAAGGGTATATAAATGTGCTAGGGGTATTTGGAGGAAAATTCCATTGATTGAGTGTTCTTCAATTCTGGTAAAATTTGACTTTGAAGATGAGAGCCTTGGGTTTCCCATTGATGATGTCCTTGGAGAATTTGACGAAAGTGACCCAAGGCTAACACCTTTCAGGTCAATGAACGACCTACCCAACCACATCCAGACTCACTACTCATTGTCCCTTCGTGATTCACTTAGGGATTTGGTTTTAGGGGAATCTAGGTTGCCCTTAGATAGGTCGTCGCCTATGGATGTTAGGACTGATTCCCCTTCTCATTTTCCTTGTTTTGTAGACATGGATCACGACGGACGCCCTAATCAACCGGCCCAAGAAGTAAACGAGACCAGTGCAAGTGCTGGGAGCGCTCGAATCGTTGACGCCTTTCATACCAGTGTACGAGCTGGGAGAAATGAACGAGGCTTCGGAGCTGGGGCACAAGGGGACTGGGCCATCACCAAAGTCAGTACGAGGAAAGGAGATACCGGGAAGCTGATGATTGATTCCCTTCGAGACTCCTTCAGAGTCCATGCCGCATCATACAGGCTTGAATACCTCAGCCAAAAAGAATACGAGCCCCGTCGACAGGCCCTCCTTTCCAGCAAAGAGAAAGTTGCCTTCTTTTACAAACAGTTCTAGCTTGGGTTAAGGTTGCCCCTAGATCCCTTTATCAACGAGTTCCTTGAGGATTCAGGTTGCGTGCCAATGGAGCTAAGTGGTAACGCAGTTAGGATTTTGTCTTGCTTCATCGTAGTCTGCAGATTCCTCGGCTACGAGCCCTGTAACAAAGTATTCTGCCAATACTACCGGACGACCCGAACCACCTTAAAAGGAAAGTCTGTAGTGAGTGTGTCCTCGATCAGAAATGTACAAGGCTTGTTTTTGGACACTCAGAATAAGGTATATGGTTGGGATCATCATATGATAGTGGTGGAGAGCAGGCTAGGTTGGCAATTTCCCTTTCTGGAGAGTCAAAGCATGGTTGCCGACGAGCATGTATGGCCGGCGCCATGGGCCGACGAGCTGAAAAAGAAGATTGATGATTTGTTGAGTCTTGGTTAGGTGTCATATCAGGACATAGAAGCTTCACACTGGAGATATATACGGGTCGGCATTATGTCCAAGCCGTCGAGAGGCCCCGATCCCTTGGTGGAAATTAACCTTGACGCTCGTTATCCCATCTGGGTCGTTCACGACGACTTGACTTGGGAAGAAAATTGTATAAACTGTGCCGGTGCCCGCTTCGATCATCCCGAAGAACAATGGCCAACCTTGAAATGACTGAGGGTTGGGTTCTTAATACTTGTCTATTTATTCTGATAGTCTGTCTTTTGTCTCGTCGTGAATGACTTAACCTTTTTCCGTTTTATTTGGCAGTTCTTTCTGCAAGGGACATTGCCAGAATTGAAGCTGACATCATGAGCGGGGCGATCAGAGCCAACGATCGAAGCAAATTAAAGAAAGACAGAGCGGCGTCCAACGCTATCTACGGCCGCCAAGAGAATATGACGAGAAGGAATGAACAGTTGCCAAAGGATAACACTATTGGCGCCATCCCCTTGATTGAAAGGGAGCCCGTAGTTGAAAGTTTGAACACTGGAGGTCGTCAAGCCCGAGTTGACGCGCTTGAGAGGGAGGTTGGAGTAGAGATAAGTGCTGAAGCTGCCAACGTTGATACTCAGCTGGTCATCGTTACGGAGGGTGAGCAGGTTAACCCTGAGGTTGTTGGGAGCTCCGACTCTAACCCGGAGGCTAACCGTCAAGCCCCTAGGAAGAGGAAAGACCATCCTACGGGTTCTGAAGCGGAGGGAGAGAGAAATAAAAAGGCTACCTACCACCCCCCCCCAGTTCCTCCGAGCCATCTACTCCCCAGGCCGACACTCCTGGCTCGTCTTCTGGGACCTTGACCAGGAAACATGCCATGGAGATGGCAACCAAGTACGCCAATGTTCCTCAGATATCTGGGATTCCTTACTTGGCAAGAAGTGGTCCCCCTCTCATCCTGGGGACAGCCTTGACAAAATGGGGCAGGGACGTTGATCTCGTCCGCCAGATGAGGGAGGCCAAGATCAAGCCTGAGACCTACCACGCTCGCTTCGGGCTGATCCAGACTGAGGTAATTCGGTCTTGCGCTCTTCATGTATCTCTCGTCGTTTTACACTTGTAATAATAATGACCCTGTTGTTGCAGATGATGTCGATGATGGATGCCATGACGGCAGATTTCAAGGCATGCCTTGACGCCGAGCAAAAGGACAACGAGCAGCTGATCCAATCTGTTGGGGCTAAGGAGGCTGCTGAGCAGAAACTGAAGGAAGCTGAAAATAATGTCGGCCAACTGACCATTGCCTACGAGTCCCTGATGGCTCAGAAAAATGAAGTGTTGAAGGAGGTGGTGACCCTGAAAGCTGCCAAGGCCAAGCTGGAGAGGGAAGGAGGGATCTTGACCACCGCCCTTCGAGCCGCCGAGGGTAAAGTGGAAAAGATGTCATCTGACTACGAGGCTGCTCGGGGTCAGATCGAAGCGATGAGGGCTGATTATCAGGTTGCTTTGGCCGACGCCAAATTGGATGCAGTAGAGGAGTTTAAGAGAGGTGATGAGTATCTTCAGGTCGTCACTGAGAAGGCCAGAGGCTTCTTCAAGGATGGGGCTAAGCATTTGGCAAGGCGGATCCTTGCGGATCCAGAGACCAAGGATTTAATGTCTACGAGGAAGCTGGCCGACCTCTGTACAGAACTGTCGCATGACCAGGAGGCTCGTTCGGTCCATCTTCTCGTTCCCTTCAATGACAACGACCTACTCATTATCAAAGAAGACGACGAGAAGGAAGGGAAGGATGAGTGGCCAGTCTCAGCTGTTGATCCAAGGAATTTTGATGCCTATTATGACCACTTCCTTGGAGACGGTCCTGATCCAGATGAGGCTCCATCCAACGCCGGCGATCTCCAGTGATTTCTTTCTGAAATGATTTGTGATGTCTCAAACAATGTTTTATCCTGATTTTGTGGTTTCAAATAATGTTTCAAACAATTTTAAGTTTTTGTAATGTAACTGACCCGTTTCCTCGTAGTTAAGAGGGGGTCGTACAATTTGTTCGATATTTCAGTTATTCAATGCCTTTGTTTTTGTTTGTTAATCTGTATGTTAACATAGATAGCATGTGATAACTTATTATATGAGTAAGTTTGAGGACAAGTGTGAATGGTCGTCGTAAGTGACGACCGGACCATGGGTCGTCCCAATGCGACTGACCTTTGTCCCTACTTGTGTTTTCTCAACTTCTCAATGGCTCGTAGGAAAAGTACGAAGGTCCGTAGGTATTTGCTCGTAGGCAAGATTCTACAGACGAGTCGTCTTATTCCTTTATAGTAGTCGACGAGGTCTGGCCTCGTCTAACCTTTATACTTGGCTAAAGTGGGAGCAAGTGTCGAAGTCTTGGCTTCGACTGATCTTTATACTTGATCGAAGTGATTGCAGGGGTCGAAGTTTTGGCTTCAACCGATCTAAGTATCTTGAGTTTGTAAAGAAAGTTCAACAAAGCGACGAGTTTCATTGATAACCTTTGTTGACAACGACCTTACATTGAATTTTCTTCTAATCGCTTTTTTAAACTAATGGGATTTATAGTCTATCCCTTACAATCTTCCAAAAACTTCGACAATCTCTTTTGACAGTTAAATAAAGAACCACAAGTAGGGTGCCCTGAGGGCGCTGAAGGGTTACGACGATCTCAAAAATAGTACTTCATGAGATGATTGGCGTGCCATGGATGCTTGAGCCGTTGGCCACTTGGCTTAGCAAGACGATATGTTCCTTCTCTAACCACACTGGTGACAATGTAGGGCCCTTCCCAGTTGGGGGAGAGTTTGTTCTGACGGGCCTTAAGTCCTGTTGCTTCAATTTTTCTCAGAACATAATCTCCGATCTTGAAAATTCTTTTCTTCACTTTCTTGTCGTGGTACGCCTTGGTTCTTTTCTTGTAATTCTCCATCCTCAACTGAGCGTCCAATCGTCACTCATCCACAAGGTCAAGGTCGACCTGTCTGTTGTGGATATTCTTCTCGACGTCGTAGAGAGCCACTCGATCAGTTGGAAGCTGAAGCTCGGCGGAAGCCATGGCCTCTGAGCCATAGGCCAAAGCGAATGGGGTTTCCCCCGTAGGCCCTCGGGTGGTTGTGCGGACTGCCCAGAGAGCTGAAGGGAGTCCGTCCAACCATCTTGTATCCCGTCCTTCAAGATTTTTACACAAAGCTGACAAGACGAGCTTGTTTGCTGCTTAAGCTTGTCCATTGCCTTGGGGATAGGCAACAGACGATTTGGAATGCTTGACGCCCATTCTGTTCAACTCTTGTTCGAACTTCCGAGAAAACTGTAGGCCGTTGTCGGAAATGATTACCCTTGGAATCCCAAAGCGACACCATATTGAATCGTGGATGAAACTTAGGGCAATGTTTTCTGTAATTTTGTTCAGGTCTTTAGCTTCCACCCAATTAGAAAAATAATCAACTGCCACAATCACATACTTCACACCCCCCTTGGCCTGTGGGAAAGGCCCAATTAAGTCAACACCCCACATGTCGAACTGCCAAGCTGCCATGACTGGGGTCTGTTCCGTCGTTGGAAGTTTTGGGAGGTCGGCGAACCGTTGGCACGTATCACATTTCCTTACAAATTGCTTGGCATCCTCTCGGAGATGGGGCCAGTAGTACCCCATGGTGATTAACTTGTCAGCCAATGTACGAGCCCCAGGATGGCCCCCACATTCTCCTTGATGCGCTTCAAAAAGCAGCTTCACTACTTTATCAGGGTGGACGCACTTCAACAGTGTCCTGGTGATGGATCGCCTATAAAGTTCACCTTCTACGACCGAGAAGCGGGCAGCCTTCCTCTTGATTTGCCGTGCCAATACTTCATCAGTTGGTAGTTTGTCTTTTTCAATAAAGGTCTTGAGCTCGTCAATCCAACACCTTGGGCCGTCTCCTACGCACATAACCTTCACTCGCTCGTATGCCGGCTGCTCGAGGTAGGCCAGGTGATGGCCATGTTCTTCCTCCGGCAATTGATCAGTGGCCAATTTGGAGAGCAGGTCGGCGTGTTCATTATCTTCCCTGGCTATTCTCTGGATGGCCCAAAACTCCAGCCCCTGAATTAACTCGCCGACCAAGGCATGATACTTCTGCAAGGTTAAGTCGATGACCTGGTAGCCCCCACGAACTTGGTTCACAATCAGTTGAGAGTCACAGAAAACTGAAATCTTAGTAGCCCCAAAACACTTAGCGTACTCAATTGCCGCTACAAGTGCTTCATACTCCGCCTGGTTGTTTGATGCCTGAAATTTGATTCTCAACACTTCTTCAAAAACCGTGTTACTTTCTGGCTCGACGAGCACAATACCCGCCCCACTGAGATCTCTTGTTGCCGATCCATCTGAAAAAACCTTCCAACACCCGACGGGCAAAACCAATTCCTCCGGCTTGTCGTCGACCTGTTTGCCCTTGTTCATCTTTTGTGGTGGCCTTTGGTCGTCGCCAATGGTGAACGACGTTTCAACCAGGAAATCAGCCAAGGCCTGGGCTTGTACGGTCTTCCTTGCCATATATCGGATGTGAAATTGTCACGGCTTGAATCACAAGTGATATCCAAGGTGATAACAGCACCAACGATAGCACTTGGGATGGCACACACACACACTTCGAAAATAAAACAATTTTGTAAAAGAGTTTGCAGCGGAATAAAACACCAAAATTGTTTTTCTCAAGTTATATAAATATAACTTGAGAGTGCCTCTTAGGCAAGACTTTATAATCACTATGAATGAATTTACAAAGCCGAAAGTTCCCTATAGCTATATCTATTTTGAGCTCTATGGAACAAGAGATAAAGAACGGAATCCTATCCTAGCCTTCACACACCTTGATACCAAAGTAATCAAGTGCGAAATTACAAGGGAGAAAGGATTAAAAAGAACCAAACAAAGAACTCTATCTCTAAGCTTTTCGAAGGTGTGAATGTGATGAAATAATTGGCATGTCTTCAAATAAACCTTCCAAGCTTATTTATAGTCTTCAATTACTTGAAGGCTACTTCAATAACAGCCTTGGGGCTGGTCTTGCACGTGGAGTAAGTGTAGGGAGAGTGGGTGAAGTTGTTCCACATTTTTAGCTCCCACTTCCTATTTTGTAGCAACCGAGTTGTTTAATCCACAAGCCATGCTTCCATGCCTTGTACTCCTTTGCTTTATCATCCTTGTACTTCTTCTATAACTCAGCAACAACCTTTGACAAAGTCTCCATACGTGTTGTTGTTGTTTGCCAAAGTTACGAATTAATACATAAAATGTATTAATTCTTTTCTTCCAATTTCCACACGTGTCTAGCCCCTTCTTTGATGCTATTGCACCCTGAAATATAATCATAAACCATAGACTATACAGACCATATTAGCACGTTAGTCCATTAAATAACAAACAAGAAATATACAACTATATAATTTTCGATCCAGAAATCATCTGCGATATCACTGGACTTTTGGGAAATCATCTGCGATATCACTGCAGTACACTAACAATCTCCCCCTTAGTTGGATATTTCTTTCCAAACTCAATGTCTTTGTGTCTGTAGGATTAGTCTATATACAAATGTACAGAGCATAGAACATAGAATAATATCTCCACAAAAAAATTAACTCCCCCTTAATCAAGGAGCTAATCCTAAACAATGATTTATCATAATAAACTAATTTATCTCAAACTTTAAAAAGTTTTCGAAATAAACTAAGTAACCATTAAAAACCATAACCATTGTAGCAAATATCATCCAAAAACTAGCAAAAAAACAACCTAGCAGATTAAGTTATTAACAAACCAACTAAAGTGTTTTAGCAAAATAAACAAAATAAAAGTAAATTGTTTAGAGAACCACCACCATCACCAAAATAAAAACATTGTTTGTAGGACCTCCACAAAAACAGTCACCCATATGATAGTGGCAACATCAACCTTCAGGTTTGTCAACCTTCAGGTTCAGCTTTCTTCTTCTTCAAACTCCTCTTCTTCCTCCTGATCTCCTTCCCTATCACTTCCACCATCACTTGGGCCGGCACTTGGTGGTAGCACTGCTTGGTATCACCGGCTCGAAGTTCCAGCAGCAGCGAGATCCTCCCCCTGTTTGGGAAGAAATTTCATCAATAAAAGCATCTCGTTACCTGCTTAAGCTTAGCCCATCCCTCAGCAAGTTCTCCTATTGCACTTGAGTTTGTTTGTGCGGGAAGTTGAGAAGCTGTAGCCTTTGGGATTGATGGTCCGTGAGTTGCCCAAAAGATTTATCATGTTGTTCAATACTTGCGGCATCGGTTCTGCAAAAGTATGAGGGGCAACACCTGGGGAAGCACTTGGGGTATCACGTGAGATAGCACCGGGAGGAGCAGGGGTTGTTTCATCGATTTGTTCCAAGGAAGATCTTTTGTATACCTTTTACCCTTTTTCGGTTGTTGATCAACGGTATAGTACTCGGGTTCGAGTGGTAAAAACATCGGAGGCTTCAATGGGCAAGGATTGAAATACCAAAACTTTGAAGATTAGAGAAGGATAGGGAAAAAGCTAATGTTCACTTCCTTTTTTCTACCCCATGAAGCTAAGTGTTTAAACACTAATCTTCCAAAGTTAATCCTTAAATTTTTACCCAATCTATACAACACATTCGCATGCTCCAAAGTCACAATAGGTTCATTAGTTGTAGGAAGCCAATTGAAGATGCACGGTTTGTGTAGTACGTAATAGAGAGAAGATAATCTAGAAGCATGAAGTTTCTCTTTCAAAGGCCAAGGCTGCAGTTTGTTGTGAGTGAGCAATTTTACCATTTCATCTCTATTGACCCTAATGCTCTCATCATCTACATTAGGGAGGCCTAAAACTTTGTTAATCGGGGCGGGAGTAAAAGAATAGACTCTTCCCCTAACAAACACTTTTCCATATTTATGCGACCCTTCATCATCCAAATGAGCATGCAAATTGGCAAAGAAATTGCGAATAACACTCTCAACAAAAGCGATGCATGATTATTAGCATTAATAAAATTCTGTCCTTTAAAAAGCTGAACCACTCCTTCCTTTTCCAATCGACCCTCATCAATGTGCTTCTCTTTTAAAATTCTCTTACTTAGACTATTCAACCAAAGTTCCATATTTTCCTTTTTATAATACTCCAAAGTAAGAAAAGGTTTTGGAAAAGCTTTATCCTCTTCGGTTTGAGTAACCTCATCACCGGAATTATCACTAGAGGAATGTTTAGGAACGAAGAGGGGGCAAGTGTTACCCCCGGATGATATCCTCTTCTTGCTAGCACTTCGGTAGCACTCACAGTTGCCCTTGGCCTTCTTTTACGATAATGCGAGAGGGTCTCCTCTTCATCACCATCTACCCAAGCATCAAATGAGTCCACAAAAGGCTCCTTTTCCTTGTTTGCTTCAAAGTTCTCGTCACTCACATGGGGTGAGGACACATCAATAGAGCTTTCTGAGACTTCAACTGGATCAGAGGTGGTATTTGAAGTTGCCTTGGACCTGATTGATCTAATGCGGTTGGAAGACCTCCTTTTTGCAATTTGGGGAGACAGCTTGGCAGTTGGGGCTTTCCTCTTCCTTTTTGGCTCGGCAGGGATGAGAGTCACTTTAGGAATGCCTTGATCAAACGAGGTATTGGGGCCAGAGGTAGGAACAATTGCCATTGTTGGTGGAGAAGAGCTTGGAGTGATCATTGGGGAAGTTTCCATGGCCACGCGAGATGCCACGGAAGGAGCAATGCTAGGTGAGATGTCCATTTGGTCCGTGTGGGAAGGTTCGGTACTAGCTTTGGATGGAGATGCCATGGAGATATGATGGAATTTTGGAACGAATTTTTTGACCTAGGTTGAGAAGGGAAGAAGACATTTGGAATGGGGGTTTAAAGAGGTAGAGGGAGTAACGGTTAGAGAGAGATAATAGGAGAGTTAGAGAAAATTTAGGAAATTAAGAGAGAGAGACGGTGAGGGAACAAAAAATTAAATTGATTAGACAACCCTATCCCATCTAAACTCCTAAAAACCCTCACCTTTAACCCTATCCACTCATTAACAATAAACCCTCACCACACAAAGTTTTTAAAACCCTAACCAACTTAAGGATAATAAACACGGTTGCAAAATTACAAAAATAAAGAAAATATTTTTTTTTTTTAAGTATAAACGTAAAACAATAAAAAATAAGTAAACTAAATAATTTGTAACTCAAATTTCAAAACATTATAAGAAAAAAATAAATATGGGTTAGTTACTTAATTAAGTTTACCAAAAAGAAACTTGTTGAAGACGTTTTCAAAATCGTAAACTCTTTAATTAAAAAGACTTTCAGATTTTGAGAAATTAATCAACAATATTTCGAAAATAAATAAAAAACTAATATAGCACACACTAATGTGTTAAGGCAATGATGGCAACACGTAGGATAACACATATGATATAAAACCCCTTGATAAATATTTTTTTCAGTTTCAAACACTTGAGGCATAATAAGCTTAGCCTTTTTAGACACTTCGGGCATAACAAGCCGAGCATTTTTCATGCACTTTAGGCATTATATGCCTATATATAATTTTTAAGTACATTGCTTGTTAAACACGTCTCAATACACTTCTTTAAACAAGAAAGCAACGTAGTAACGAGCTCCGTGTTTCAAGTTATATTTCAAGTGTAGAGACCAAGTGATCTATGCCTTTCAAGTAGGGTACACTGTAGTAGCGAACTCCATGTCCCTAATACTTAGCATAAATCACCTCATACCTTCTCAATGGCAAGAGTACATCGTTGCAGCGAACACCGTGCCCCGAGCTCGAGAGAAAAGTATGAAAAAATGCCTTTGCCTTTTATTTATCAAAAAGAAAAGATTAGTGACTTTGTCACTTTAAGCATATGAAGGGGAATGATATCGGTACGTGCTAACCTAAATAATAACCTACCATAACAAAAGGTCGGCATGTGCCATTAGAACTAAGCTAGCTAGAATAAACAAATAATAAAGTATTTTTTTTTTAAGTAAATAACCAAATAAAAAATACACTAATATACAAGTGTTACCCTAAGTGATAACATCACACAGGGTAGCACAGCGAACAGAACTCGGAGATTACAAAGACCAAGAGATCTTTTCAAACTAGAAAATCTCTCGTGGTCTAAGGCCTTGGTAAAGATGTCGGCCGAGTTGATACTTAGTATCAATATGATCAATATTAATTAGGCCTTTATCTACCATATCTCTAAGAAAATGATGACGTATGTCAATGTGTTTGGTACGGGAATGTTGAACTGGGTTTTTGAAATGTTGATAGCACTCGGGTTATCACGGACATAGTCAAAGAATTACTCTCTAGGCCATAGTCATCTAACATATGTTTTAGCCAAATAAGTTGTGAACAACAACTACCACCGCCACATACTCGGACTCATTTGTGGAGAGAGAAACACAATTTTGTTTACGACTATACCATGAAACTAAATTGTTGCCCAAGTAAAAACACCCCACTAGTACTCTTCCTATCATCCATATCCCCGCCCAATCCGAGTCACTAAAGCCAACCAAATTGGTATTAGTATCCTTACTAAACCAAATCCCTAATTCACTTGTTCTGAAACATATTTAATTATCTTTTTGACGAATTAAGGTGAGAGACTTTAGGATTGGCTTGATAACATGCACAAACACACACGCCGAACATGATATCGGGACGACTAGAAGTGAGATAGAGAAGGCTACCTATCATTGAACGATAAAGAGTAGGATCAACATCCTCACCTACTTGATCTCTACCAAGTTTGAGAGAAGAACACATGGGGATTTTTGAACTTTTTGCTCCTTCCAACCCAAACCTTTTTACTAGGCTCTTTGCATACTTGCTTTGTGAAATGAATATTCCTTCATTTGATTGTTTCACCTCGCAAGTTTCCTAGAAAGAATGTTAACTCTCCAATCATGCTCATTTCAAATGTTGATGTCATAGCCTCTACAAAATCTTTTAAACACGTTTGAGAAGTAGAGCCATAGACTATGTCATCAACATAGATTTGAACAATGACTATTTCTTTGCCATGCCTTAGGATAAATAAGGTCCTATCTGCTTCACCTCTTGTGAATCCATATTCAAGTAAGAAAGAGGTTAAGCGACCATACCATGCACGTGGAGCTTGTTTCAAGCCATATAAAGCTTTTATCAAGTCTATATACATGGTTTGGTAGATTAGGATCTTCAAATCCTTTTGGTTGTTCAACAAAAACTTCTTCTTTTAAATAACCATTTAAAAAGGCGGCTTTAACATCCATTTGAAACAAAGTAATTTTTAGAAAACAAGCTATAGCCAAGAGGAGTCTTATGGATTCTATTCTAGCAACGGGAGCAAAGGTCTCATCAAAGTCAACACCTTCAATTTGGGTGTAACCTTGTGCTACGAGACGAGCTTTGTTCCTAACAATATTTCCTTGCTCATCCGATTTGTTTTTGAAAATCCATTTAGTACCAATAACATTTGTATTACTAGGACGTGGTACTAAACACCAAACTTCATTACGAGCAAATTGGTCAAGTTCCTCTTGCATGGCTTGTATCCAAAAATTATCTTTTAAAGCTTCGTAAATATTTTTGGGTTCTAAAGAAGAGACAAAACAGAATATTTTACCTTGTGGTATGTGGTGGACATACACACATACCTTGCCATTTCACGGTCACTAAAATGTCCTTTGTTCCTTGTTTGTACCCCCTCACTAGCTTCTCCAATAATTTGAGAGGAAGGATGGTCTCTTCGATCCTAGCCGGTGGATCCCTTCTCAAGTCTTCATGCACATGATCATCATCCGATTGTTTATCCTTTTCGATTCTTTGGATTGGTCTTGGGTGATACCGGAGATGCTATCCCATCGGTGGCAACACTTGGGCGGCACACTGGGTATCTTTTACCCGATTTTGATCCTCCAGCTTCTTCCAAAGAACAAAGCAATGGTGATTCCCTGTACTCCCTCACCGTAACACTTGCTAAATCATCAAAAACAACGTTAATTGATTCCCGAATGGTTTTTAACCTAAGGTTATAAACCCTATATGCTCGACCGTCCCGAGCATACCCAAGAAATATAGCCTTATCACTTTTAGAGTCAAATTTAGCTAAGTAATCCCGATCATTTAGAACATAACACACACACCCAAATGTATGAAAATAATGAACCTTTGGTATCCTACCATTCAAAATTTCATAAGGTGTCATTCTAGTACCAGGTCTTAGAAAAACCCTATTGGCCGTGTGACAAGGCGTGTTTATGGCCTCGGCCCAAAATCTTTTGAAATTCTTTTTGAAAACAACATCACACGTGCCATCTCAAGTAAGGTCCTATTTTTCCTTTCGGCCACCCCATTTTGTTGAGGTGTTTTAGGAGCAGAAAACTCATGTTTAATTCCTTTTAATTCACAAAAAGTAAAGAACAATGAATTATCAAACTCCGTTCCATGATCGGACCTTATTCGCATGATAAGAGCGAGAAAACATGTTTTTTATTTTAGCATGTAAGACTTTAAACTTTTCAAAAGTTTCGATTTTTCTTTTAAAAAATATACCCAAGTGAATCTAGAAAAATCATCAACTATTACAAACGTATATTTCTTACCTCCTAAACTGTGTCTACCTCAACTGGACCCATTAAATCCATATGCATTAATTGAAAACGGTGCGTTGTCCCGTAATACTCCTCATTATGTTGGGTAGCACTATGGGTAGCACGTGTTTGTTTACCTTTTAAACAATCTTCACATATGATTTTTGTACTAATGTCCGGACTAGGTATACCTCTTATAGCTTCAGCATTAATGAGTTTCACAATGTTACGAAAATGGACATGACCCAACTTTTGATGCCATAAGGTAGCATCATCAACCCTCACGAGAATGACACACTTGTTTATCCTCAACAAGATAACGGTTATTACTTGACCTAGTACCGGTCATAACACGCTTATTGGTACAATCAAAAACTTCACAAGTGTTTTTATTGAATTTTACTTCAAGGTTGTCATCACAAAGTTGGCTAATACTAATTAAATTAGTTACCCAAGTCCATCAACATGCAAAACATTTTTCAAAACAGAAATCCAGGTACATTTAATACGCCTTTTCCTACTATATTACTCTTGCCACCACCACCATATGTTACACTACCACCTTGAATAGATTCATATTCCTTTAAAAACATTTTTGTTCCAGTCATATGACGAGAACAACCACTATCAAAATACCATGAACCTTCAACATTAGTTTTTAGGACAGTGCATACAACATCACATATCAAATTAGACTTAGGTTTCCACACTTTTCTACTTTGATAATTTTTCTTCGATCGACAGTGATATCTCGACATGCTAGGTAGCACTTCGGGTATCACACAGAACTGGATCAAGCTTTCTTTAAGAGAGTTTTACAATCATTTTTCAAATGTCCAGTAGAGTAACAGTAGTTACATATTTTTACCTTGTCAGAAGACTTATCAGAAGATATAAGTTCAACATGATCTCTTTCTTTAACAAAAATTAACTTATCTTCTGTATTAGACAAAGTAGAAGTAATAGCATTCAAAGACTCTTGAAAACCCATACCTGCCTTGAGTGGTTTAGACAACCCAAGAATTGCATCTAACTTGGTAGAACTCGTGTTGAGTTTCTTGAATGTTGTCTCGGCAAGAGTAAGCTTGCTCTTGACTTTGTCCAGCTCCACATCCTTCTTTGTAAGTTGAACTTCCAATCTAGTCAAGCCATCGCTAGATCTTGAACCTCTTTGGACAATGAGATCACCTTCTTGTTCTCTTTCTTCCATTCATCCACCAATTCTTTGTAAAGGTTCTTAAGACCACAAATGAGTTCATCCTTGCCGAACTCCTTCTCATCTTGTGAACAACTCCGCATCCATGTTAACGTAACCCACAAAACAAACAAAGCATTTATCAAATTTAAATCTCGTATACCTGTTGGATGATATCTCGTGTGCTATCCCATTTTGGATATCACCTGGGTATCACCGACAGAATCCGAGTCACGCTTGTGACCACCATTCCGTTTGATCTCGAATCTTCGCATTGATTGGTCTCCTCATCCTCATTGTCACCGAGAGAAACCCATAGGTTCTTTCCCATCTTCCTTAGAGTGTTAGCACACTCATTTGAGTAATGACCCCATCCAGAGCAAGCATGACATTGGATTGATTCAAGGTATTTTGGATCAGATCTGGATTGATCCGATGATGCTCTCCTTATGGGACCACCTTTCGAGTAGATGGAAATGTCCTCTTGAGCATTGAATTGTACACCTTGGCTTGTTGCTCTTTAGCCTTTACTCGCACATTTTCTTTGTTAAATTTTCTCACCATTGAGTTATATTTCCCGGTAAGTAAGGCAACACCGGCATCTTCACCTAATTCCTCAAAATTTCGTCATCCTCATTAGTTGAACCACTAGAGGATTGAACTTTTAAAGCAACACTCTTGCCCTTAGAAGCTTCACTTTGCTCGGCAAGGTTTGACTCAAAATTTTTAAAATGCTCATTAAGGAATTGATGTTCATAGTAGAAAGATTGTGAGCCTCTTCTATAGATGAAACCTTAATATTAAAACGCTCGGGAGAGTTCTAATAGCCTTTGAAACCAATTGTTTGTTTGTAAAAGGTTCACCTAAAAGTTGACACTCATTAGCAATGTCAAACAATTTTTCAAAATAAGAGGAAATGGTATCACTTTCACCCATTCTCAACCTTTCAAATTTGCCGATAAGACCTCTAAGTTTGTTTTCACGCACACTAGAATCACCTTCACAAAACCTTTGTAAAATATCCCAAGCTTCTTGAGCCGTGGAACTATTTTGAATAAGTTTAAAAATATGCATGTCAACCCACTCAAAGATAGCATTAAGAGCTTTCTCATTATAGTTAGCTAGAGTGATCTCTTCATTCGTCCACTCACCTTCAGGTTTAACTCGAACATCACCATCCTCATCGGGGAGGTAAGAGTGGAAGAGAGTACCCATGAACTATAGATCGCCATGCTCGAAGATCAATTGATTTGATATGCGAGCGAAGGCGAATTTTCCAATATGCATAATTCGAACCATCTAAAACAGGAAGACGTTTTTGGTTTGGATTTGCAGGATCAAAAGCCATGATAAAGAGGACCAAACACTTAGTATCGTCAAGTGAGAGGCTCTAATACCAATTGAAATTGTCACGGCTTGAATCACAAGTGATATCCAAGGTGATAACAAAGACCAACGATAGCACTTGGGATGGCACACACACACACTTCGAAAATAAAACAATTTTGTAAAAGAGTTTGCAGCGGAATAAAACACCAAAATTGTTTTTCTCAAGTTATATAAATATAACTTGAGAGTGCCTCTTAGGCAAGACTTTATAATCACTATGAATGAATTTACAAAGCCGAAAGTTCCCTATAGCTATATCTATTTTGAGCTCTATGGAACAAGAGATAAAGAACGGAATCCTATCCTAGCCTTCACACACCTTGATACCAAAGTAATCAAGTGCGAAATTACAAGGGAGAAAGGATTAAAAAGAACCAAACAAAGAACTCTATCTCTAAGCTTTTCGAAGGTGTGAATGTGATGAAATAATTGGCATGTCTTCAAATAAACCTTCCAAGCTTATTTATAGTCTTCAATTACTTGAAGGCTACTTCAATAACAGCCTTGGGGCTGGTCTTGCACGTGGAGTAAGTGTAGGGAGAGTGGGTGAAGTTGTTCCACATTTTTAGCTCCCACTTCCTATTTTGTAGCAACCGAGTTGTTTAATCCACAAGCCATGCTTCCATGCCTTGTACTCCTTTGCTTTATCATCCTTGTACTTCTTCTATAACTCAGCAACAACCTTTGACAAAGTCTCCATACGTGTTGTTGTTGTTTGCCAAAGTTACGAATTAATACATAAAATGTATTAATTCTTTTCTTCCAATTTCCACACGTGTCTAGCTCCTTCTTTGATGCTATTGCACCCTGAAATATAATCATAAACCATAGACTATACAGACCATATTAGCACGTTAGTCCATTAAATAACAAACAAGAAATATACAACTATATAATTTTCAGTCCAGGAAATCATCTGCGATATCACCTGGACTTTTGGGAAATCATCTGCGATATCACCTGCAGATTACACTAACAGGATGTCAAACTCCGTTAGTTCAATGCTCCAATTCAGCAGACGACCGGAGCTTTCTGGGCGGTGCAAGATCTTACGCAGTGGGGCATTCGTATACACAACAATTGGGTGAGCTGAGAAATAGGCTCGTAGCTTTCGTGTTGTTATGACGAGAGCATAAGCTATTTTCTCAGCATTGAAGTAACGGCCTTCTACGTCCGATAAAGCCTTGCTTACGTAATACACGGGCCTCTGTATCCCATCTTCCTCTCTTACCATTACGGCGGCGATGACTTTATCACTCGCCGAGAGGTATACAAATAAATCTTCCCCCGCAATGGGGCTGCTGAGGAGTGGTGGGGAGCCCAGGTATTCTTTAAGCTGCTTGAACGACTTTGAACATTCTTCCGTCCATTCAAAATTTTTGGCACCTCGGAGAGCTTTGAAAAAGGGGAGTAATCTCTCGGCGGACTTGGAAATGAAACGACCCAAGGCCGCCACTCGTCCATTCAACCGTTGGACTTCCTTGATGCTCGTAGGTTCTGCCATATCAATTAAGGCCTTGATTTTTTCGGGGTTGGCTTCAATTTCCCGTTGTGAGAGCATGAATCCCAAAAATTTTCCAGCGGCCACTCCAAACACGCACTTGGCCGGGTTAAGGACCATATAATTTGCTCGAAGGTTGGTGAAGGTTTGTTGTAGATCGTCAACATGCTTTCTCTTCTTGGACTTAACAACCATGTCATCAATATATGCCTCCAAGTTGTCACCGAGCTGTCCTTTAAATACTTTGTTGATCATTCTCTGGTATGTTGCCCCGGCATTTTTGAGCCCAAAGGGCATCTTTGTATAGCAATAAGTTCCCCCTGCGGCCTGGAAGGCCGTCTTCGGAATGTCTTCTTCGGCCATCTTGATTTGGTGATAGCCAGAATACGCGTCCAGAAAGCTCAAAGTCGTATGACCGGCCACAGAATCGACGAGCTTGTCGATTCTGGGCAGGGGGTAACTATCTTTGGGGCATGCCAAATTCAGGTCGGTGAAATCCACGCACAGCCTCCACTTTTTGTTGGGTTTTTTGACCAGAACCACATTGGCCAACCACGTTGTGAACCCAGCGTCCACAATAATTCCAGCACTCAATAGCTTCTCAATTTCTTGCTTTATGGCGACCTCCTTCTCAATTGAAAAAACTCTGCACCTTTGCTCCTTGAATTTCATTGTGGGATTCACTCCGAGCCTATGGACGGCCACATCTTCTCTAATACCCTTCATGTCTTCCACTCTCCAGGAAAAAACGTCGAGGTTTTGTTTAAGTAGGGAGATTATCTCTTCCCTCTCCTCAGTAGATAACTGAGACCCCAGTTTAATTTTTTGCTCTGGATAGTTTGGGTTAATGATTAACACCGTTAGCTCGTCGGCCGGCTTCATTTCAGGAGCATCGTCTCTAAAGTCCATAGATTCAATAACGATTTCTTTGATTTTCTTTCTTGCCTCGGGGGTGAGGTCTGGAACCTCGTCCTCAATCAGCTTATCCAGCTCGGTCCCCGATTCATGGGTGACCAAAAGTTGCGGGGTTGCAGCTTGGTCGTCCATGAATTTCTCAGCAAAGGCCTCTGGGTCATCCACACACTTGATGGTGGAGACACTGGCATAAGAGGTCGTCGTTTGTTTGATTGACTTAGAGAGTTTCACAATTTGATCTGGATCGTCTATTTCAACAGTCCGTTTAGCCTTCAGCACATGCTCCAAGAATTCTGGGGCCGTTCCCAACACACATCCAATTCCCGAGCGTGTAGGAAATTTGACTCGTTGATGAAGGACTGAAGCGACGATCCCTAAGGCGGCTTGGCCAGGTTGGCCGAGAATTGCGTGGTAGTCACTGATGACATCAATCACAATAAAAGTCACTGTTTGAATGGTTCTCAACGGGTGGTCTCCAATGTCGACGGGGAGATCAATCTGACCCTTTGCATCTACCCTGTGGTTGGTGAATCCCTCTAGACGACCTAAGTAGGGACTTAGGCGGCTATCGGGTAGACCCATCCGCTGGTAGACATTGTAAAACAAGATATCTTTGGCCGCCCCAGTATCAACTAGAATCCGTCTCGACTCACAATTGTCGATAAAACCAGGGATGACCAGTGTCTGTTGACGAGCTAATGGATTGGCCGATAGCTCGTAGGGGTAGAAACTTATTACATCATTTGGGATCTCAGACTTTAGGGGGACATGGGGGGCTTTTTTCAGGTGGTAAATTGCGCTTTTGATTTGATTTTTGCTGGTTTCTTCAGAGATTACCAAAACCATCCTTGGTTGTCTCTCCGGGGGGTCGTTGTTAGCAGCTCGAGTGTTGGCTGCTTGACGATCCCTCTTCACGTACTGTTCAAGACGACCATCATCAATCCACCTTTGAATAATCTTCTTCAAACTGAAGCACTCTTCAGTGTCATGTCCCTTATCCCGATGGTACTCACAATATTTATTCATATTTTTCTTCCCCTTCCCGTTGGGGTTCATCTTTGGCGCCGGGCCAAAATCTACATTGCTTAAAATTTCGGCTCGCGACACTGTCAGGGGAGTGTACGATTCTGGGACCTTTTCAGCTTTCACTTGTTTGTTTTTCCCTTTCTCTCCAGCCTTATCCTTTTTTGACTTTGCCGTCTCACCATCGTCGACGGCCTTTCCTTCCCTTTGTAACTTTCTCTCCTCAGCCTCGGCTACATCGTATGCTTTGGCGTATAGATCCTTTCGGGATTTGGCTGGATGGACTTGCAACTCGTAGTCCAGAGTGGAAGAAACAATTCCGTGCCTGAAACAATTGATAATTTCCCTATCCGTCAGATCTTCATCAATCTGATCCACTAGCTTTTTAAATCTTTTGAAGTAGCTCATGGAGCTTTCATTGGCCCCCTGGGATATGTTGCTGAGGTCGTTGACAGTCTTACGACGGTCTCCCGCTGTTGCAAATCGTCCCAAGAACTTTTTCCTCATCTGTTTCCACGACTCAATGCTCCCCTTAGGAAGGCCTCTAAACCATCGTAAAGCAGCGTCAGTTAGCGTGCTGGTAAGGGCTTTACACATAACATCGTTGTGTCCTGATGCTCTAGCCACCACATACATCTGAGCTTCAAGATGCTGCATGTGATCTATTGCGCTTGTCGAGCCGTCATATTGTTTCAAATCAGGAAGTTTAAAGCCTGGTTCGGGAGGTCCCGTCTCTAGCATCCACGGCGCCAAGGGATTCATAGTACCACCATCATCTTCCGAATTGTCGCTATCCACCTTGTTTCTTTTGGTCGTCAACTCTTCCACCTGACGCTTGAGTCTTAGAAATTCTCTCATATCGACCTCGCCTACTGGGCCGGCGGGAGGGATCCCATCTCGACGAGGCCCCCGGGCTACGGTGTTAGACCGTTGCCTCTCGGTGGGAGCAGGTCGTCGGGAGATGGATCTTTCTCCCCTGTAGCTTGGTGGTGGGGATGGCCTATAAGATCTTGACGGCTCCCGTTCACGACGAGGTGGGGTACGCGTTCTTTCCCGATAACTTGGGGCTCGTTCATTTCTCAACGACGGGGTCATTTGACGACCACGAACAACCTGGTTTTGGACAGGATTTTCATTGGCTAACGATCGACGAGGCTCACCATCTGCCTCCTCCCGTCGTCGTTGGGACGGAATTCCTTCACTTCGCCTTTGGTTGAGGTGCTCTCTTAGATCAAGTTGCGGCACAATTCGTTCGTTTTCAACGGCGGTTCCTTCATGACGACCATTATTCTCCCTCTGGTTTCTTCTTCTTCTCCCCGACGAGATAGTGTTGTGAGACGCCTGTGGGGGTTGGTCCTCAACCAATTGTATGAGCTCGTTCTGGATTCTTAGGAGTTCGTGGAGAGTGTTGGCTCTTTCTACGAGGAATGCCGCTCTATCGAGGGGTGGGTTGGATGGACCTCCCATGTTTCGTGCAGCAGTTCCCTCGGGTCTCCTTTCCAGTGGGGGTCGTCGTTGTCTCTCTGTTGCTTGCCTTTTATCCCTTCTCCTTGCAGTAGGAAGGCCAGTGTCATCTACCACACCATGTGACCTGGTAACCCTCTGGTTAGGGTTCCTAGGTTGAGGTGAGGGAGGTCTGGGCTCCTCCTGTTGACACTGCTGAGGGGAAGGTGGTCTGCTTGCGTCTCCGATGGATTTGCTAGCGGTGTGTCCGTCTGACACCATTTTCCAGGTTTTTTTCGGCCGTTATTTTGTGGTTGAAAGGTCACTGATAAACGTTCCCGGCAATGGAACCAATCTGATGGCGCAGGAATGTGTTTGGGCTCAGGTATTGATGTCCAGCGAGATGATTGAGTTGACTTGTGATCTGCACACCACAAGAAAAGAACCGTGAAACTGCGCCGGGGGTCTTCCGGCAAGCCCCTCCGGCGTGAGAATCAGTATATGGACTGGAAAATAGTGGAAAATAGTATGGAGAGTGTGTGTACGTAAATATGTAGAGATGCATTACCTTAGTCCATGATTGTGTTCCCATATTTATAGTGGATGAAGTGGTATTAGGGTTTTCCCCTGAACCGTTGGATTGGACTGCTGCCAACCGTTGGATCATCTTGGTTCCCTAGGCGTACACGTGTCATGCCATGATTGCTCCGCCTAAGTAAGGACACTGTTGTGTCTGACACGGATAAGTAGTTTGGCTTATAAAGGAAAGTCAACCTGCACGCCTTTTGGCGCTATTACTACTTCCATGATTGCACGCACAGAATGTCCCATTGTCAGGTCTGACCTTATCCCAATATAGCTAATTAATCAGGCTTATTGAGGAAGCTAAGTGAAGGGACGACCTTGGAGCTGTATGTTCAGGAAGGTCGTCGCCTTATCAGGACTCGACGAGAGAGTGGACGAGCGAGTCAGATCGCTCAATGACGACGATCGTCGTTTTATGTTGGAATAGACTGACTTGTGACGAGAAGGTCCGTCGTTAGATGGGCTTGGTCGCTCATAGGCGACGGCCGCCACCTAGCATATCGACAAGCCATGTCTATAAACCTTGATGGGCTTCATCGGTCTTGATCCATTATTGAGCTTGCTGGGCCTCAGTCTCGTAGACAAGTATTGGGCTCGGCCCATTACGAAATGTCCCGTTCAGTGACAAAAAAATTTAGCGTAAAATCATGTTTTACCCGCACATTTAGATATAATCAATTCTTTGACTAACCCTAACCCTGAAACATTTAAGTATGGCCGACGTTGAAACGTCAAAGAAGCCTCAATAGCATCGCCAAAACTTCCATTGTCATGCATGGATAAGGACAAAACCGAACCGATACCTTGTTTGATCAACTTTTCCAATTGTTAATTAAGTTTTTCATTAATTAATTGAAGTTAATTCTTAATCAATATGTATACAGAGGAATCAAATAAAGCTTGTAGTATATACCTTGAATGAAGTATTAAAATATTACAATGGAATTAGTATGCTATTAAATTTTTTTATATATTTAATTTGAAATGGAGGGAATAATAAATTTTTTTTTGGGAGAAACCTGTTTTTCCATAAGTTATAAAAAATCATGTTTTTAAATATATCGACTTGGTGTTTTAAAGCCTAAACTCACTGTTTTAAGGCCTAAACTCGCTATTTTATTTTCTAGCTTAAACTCACTGTTTTAACGCCTAAACTCGCTATTTTATTTTCTAGGTATTTTAAGACCTAAACTCAATGTTTTAAGGTCTAAACTTGATATTTTTAAGAATAAAAGTAGACTTTTTATAACTTACGGAGAATCAGTTTTTCCTAAAATTTTCTCGGAAATAATAAGAGGACTGTTTCCTAAATAGAATTGTTATTTAACACACACACACACACAAACCAACACACACACACACACCCACAACGTTATTAAATACACGCACATACACCCAATTTTCAAATTAATTATACTCCCTTCGTCCTGTTCGAAAGGGCAATTTTACCTCATAACACGGAAATTAAGAAATGAATAAGAAAAGTGATGTAAAAAAGAGAAAAAAGTTAAATGTTGTGAGTATGAAAAATTAAATAGGAGAGAGAATGAGTGGAAGGAATAGTTAGGAGAGAGAATGTTGTGAGTGTAAAAGTAAAGTAGGAGAGAGAATGAGTGGGGTAGGAAGAGTATAAAAATAATATATTCTCCCACCTCAATTAATCATTGAGGTGGGGACGCGGTTTTAAGAAAAATTATTAAAGTGGGAAGAAATTAGAGGAGAGAGAATGTAAAAGTTAAATGTGTGGTAGGGAATAGGAGAGAGAATGTAAAAGTTAAAAATATTTAATAGGAGAGAGAATGAGTGGGAGGAATAGTAAGTTAAAGTGGGTATAATGAATGGTTTTTTTGTAAATATATAGAGATGATAAGGGTATTAATATAGGAAAAACTTTCCATTTAAGGAATGGACCAATTGAGGTGGGACGTCCCAAAAAGGAAAGTGGACCAATTGAGGTGGGACGGAGGGAGTAAAAACTTTCCTTTTTGGGGTTGTGCCCTTTTAAATGGGACGCCCAAAAAAAAAATTTGTGCCCTTTCGAACGGGACAGAAGGAGTATTAAATTTCATAGTCAATGTAGCTCAAGACAAGTAAAGCCTTTACAGAAACTTCTGATTTCCTTCCCTTTACAGTCATAATCTCACATCAATTTCATCAAAAATTTCAATTTATTTTCAATTTCTGTTCGTATATTCTCTTTAATTTCATCCGAAAGTTTAGGGTTTTGATTGAAGTATCTATATAAAACAAAGGGGTGTTTTGAACAGTAGTGTATGAATAGTTTTATTTCTCGAAATTTCCATTTTGCTCTTAAAAAAAAAAAAAAAAAAAAACGAAAACGCGCCTTAAACACGCGACATACTGTATAAATACACACATATAGTGTGTGTGTGTGTGAGAGAGAGAGAGAGAGAGAGAGCAGGGTTTCAGAGTGTTAAGAAAGAGAAAGCTCCAGGTGTTGTGATTGTTTGAAATTTGAGTCATTTGCAGTTAAAGTTGAGGTTTCTATACACACACAATAGTGTGTGAAGGTGGGAGAGCAGGGATTAAGATTTTGTGGGAGAGAGAGAGAGAGAGAGAGATTTTGTGCTTGTATATATGTGCTTTTCTTTGACTGCTGATCAAAGTTACTTGCAGATGGAATTGGATATTTGACCAGTTTATTGCCTGTTACACACAAACATACTTGGGATATATATTCTTTAGATATATATGGTGATTTGAGTGAAGAATTAGTGAGTTTTTATGGCCGTGATGAATCGAACACCTTAAACTCCACAAAGGACTGATCGAATCAGGTACCCTGAAGTTGATATCACAGGGGTGACGGGAAGTTGGAGCGAAATTGTGTCGGAAACAGCCTCACCTGCTAGAGTAATTGAAGCAATGATGTATGTTGCAGTTGGAAAAGATGAGAAAGAGAGCGAATCAACACTGAGATGGGCTTTGCATAAGTCAGGAGGCCGCAAAATATGCATTTTACATGTTCATCAGCCAGCAGAGAAAATACCAATACCCTCCAGTAATTCTTCTTCTTAATGCCCCCTTTGCTGTGATATTTTTAATTAGATATGCTGCAGATAATTGTGATACGCTGATTCAATTTTCTTTACTACTTGATGTTGTTCACCTGGATTTAGTTTATTGACCAAGATGATTATTGATGAACTTTTAGGGCTATGAAATATTTGAAATTTATATTGAGCTATATATTCATTATTCGATATGGTTGCATAATTTGCAGTGGGTACGAAATTTCGAGCAAGTCAACTGGAAGAACATCAAGTCAGGGGACACCATGATACCGAAAGGGAAAAAATGCTTCAGCTTCTTGAAAAATATTGTGCAACTTGTCAGCGGGCTGGGGTATCATTATCTGCTTATACTCTTTCTGAAGATGTGTGAATTTCCCTTTTTTTTTGGTGTTCGTGATAATGAACCCATCTCGTTAATCTTCCTTTGGTTTTGGTGATGATTTTTTCTTAGGTGCGGGCTGAGAAACTATATATTGAAATGGACTCCATTGAGAAAGGCATTGTTGAACTCGTACTCCAGCATGACATCAGGGAACTCGTTATGGGAGCAGCCGCCGATAGACTATATTCGAGGTAAAACCCACGGAATTCTTAATTTAGCTTATTTAGATTTTGTTGTGAAATGTTCTATTTGCATATGCAGTCCTTAGTGTATGTTTGATTTCATGAATAAAAGCTAAAGAGGAGTTCTCTTCGAACTAGTTTTTGTTCATGGGCAGACATTGTTTTTTCATGTAAATGGGCAGACATTCAGAGATTGGACCCTAAACTTAAAAAATTGTTTTTCAACGCTTTACTTTGATTAAAATCATCAAGCAGTTGAGTAACAAAAAGAGTTTTGATTAAAACAATTTGCGAGTGGTAACTACTTCCTCATAGTTATTAAAGGGTCATCGTATTCACCAAGTATTTAAGGCTTTACTGTTGTTCCTGAAAGGAAGTGATACTTTGAAGATACTGCCTTATCTTTATATACTGCTAGTGCTGCGCCGTAAACACCAATTATGAAGTTGTTATGATAACTATAGCTCCCACTTTTCTTGGTTAGCTCTCACTATCTACTTGTGCTTTCTGCATTACTTTTATGTCGTTGATGCATGTACCCACTGTCCGAGAAGGAATTTGTTTTGAATTTTACTCTTAAATGCTTATTTCGTGCTGGCAATAAAGGAGAATGCTGGAGCCGAAGTCCAAAAAGGCCATCTATGTTCGCTTACAAGCTCCATCTTCTTGTCACATTTTGTTTGTCTGCAAAGGAAACCTTATTAACACTAGGTATGCCCGATCTTCTTTCTTAAGCATTCAAACTCGGTCTGACTTTACTTTGGAGAATGTTTTGGGGACTACAAGAAACTTTTACTAAATGAGGGCTTAACTTCTAACTCCCCAACTTCTTACAAAGAATTGGTGGAGCCAGAAAAAAATTTAAACGGGGGCAAGATTATATGGAATATTCAAAATAATACCTTCATTTAGTTTAAATGAGGGGGGGGGGAATTTTCAAATTAGTATTATTTTTTCTTCGTACAAAGGGGGGAAAAGTTATAATTTTCAAGGTTGAAAAGTGAAATATCATAATTTTCTAGTACTAAATTGGTATTTTTGAAAATACGAAGGGGGGGGGGGCAACTGCCCCCTTAGGAGAAAGGGTAGCTCCGCCCCTTGAGTTTTTTTTTTTTTTTTGGCTGCTTTATATGTCTTCAATATTCTCAATCAGAATGAATCTTCTACTGTATCAATTATAGGGAAGCCAGATTGGATGGACTTGATGTTGGAATTGCCTCTCTGTCCCTCCAACGGAGCGAAATTGAGTTAGACTATAATGCCCTTCCTCATTTCAAGAAAGATCTTCGCCATTCATCTCCCCCCAGCGTACTAGTGCGTACAACACCATCCCTGCTTAATGCACACACATATATCTATATGTATGCATATATAAACACACACAAACACAATGATCTTGACTCACTGAAGGGAGGCTTTAGAACTTAACATTTTAGTAAGACATGGATTGGATTTTTGAACAATAGCAGGAAATAAGTATGAATGATGAGCTTTATGATCAGCTTGTACAAGCCATGGCTGAGGCAGAGAATTCCAGGCGGGATGCATTTGACGAGTCAATTAGGCGTAGGAAAGCTGAAAAAGATACGCTTGTGGCTATACGCAGGGTAATGTTCTAGTTAATATAATCTCAAATCTTTTTTCCCAATTTTCTTTTGCAAAACATGAAGATATGTTCATTAAAATTTTCAGGCCAAGGCATCAGAAGGCTCATATAACGAAGAACTGCGACGGAGGAGAGAAATTGAGGAAGAACAAGCAAGAGTTAAGGAAGAGCATGAAACTATCATGCAGCAACTGAATGAAGTCAAAGAAGAACTCCGGGGTGCTCTGGAACAGAAATCCTCTCTAGAGGGCCAAATTGCAAGTTCTGATCTGATGGTGCAAGAACTGGAACAAAAGATGTTCTCTGCTGTTGAGTTGTTGCAGAATTACAAGAAGGAACTAGATGAATTGGAGGTGGAGCGTGATGATCTGCTAAGAATGGCTGAGGAGCTGAGGAAAAAACAAGAAAATGAGGCTGGATCTAACACTAATTTGTCGCCTCAATTTTTTTCCGAGTTCTCTTTTGCAGAAATTGTGGAAGCTACTCATAACTTTGATTCATCGTTGAAGATTGGGGAAGGTGGCTATGGAAGTATATATAGGGCGCTTCTTCGTCATACTCAAGTGGCTATAAAGATGTTGCACTCTCATAGCTCGCAAGGACCGTCAGAGTTCCAACAGGAGGTAAGATGGTTAAGCTTTTTTATCACTGATAGCTGCTATATAAGACAAGATTACATTATCAATTACTATCATGTATGTCATTACAAATAGTAATCCCCCATCCCGGAAAGATAGCCCATTTGGTTTTTGATGGTCAACAAAGGTAAACTTTGACCTAACAATAATGTCAATCTAATCATTCGAATGAAAACCATAAAAATTGTTATTGATAGATCATTTAATGATTTATCAATAACATTTTTTAGAATTTCACTAGGATGATTAGAATGATATTAATACTTGGTCAAAGTTCACTTTTGTTGACCATCAAAAACCAAATGGGTGCCTTTCCAGGACGGAGGGAGTATCATGTATTGTCTTGTTTGTCCCCAAAAAAGAGTTCCATTTCTCGAAGAAGCTAAATAGCCTTCGCAAATCTAGCTTTTTTCACTCATTAAAACTTTTCTGGAATCACAGTTTCATTTGACAAGAGTACTTCATGGCTTGTTCATGCAGCAAATGTTTCTTACTCCCCGTAACACCATGCTCCTACTTCTTGTGTATCGCCCTCGGGGCCTGTTTCAAACCATAGAGCGATTTTTTTAATAGACATACATGATCCGGAAAATGAGTGTCCCGATACCCAATAGGCTGATGCATATAAACCGTCTCGCATAACTCACCATGGAGGAAAGCATTTTTTACATCAAACTGATGCAATGCCCAGTTTTTAGAAAGAGCCAAGCTAAGAACAAGACGAATAGTGGCCGGTTTAACCACCGGGCTAAATGTTTCGCCACAATCTACTCCGACTCGTTGTGTCTTTCCATCACCTACAAGACATGCTTTGTGCTTCTCAAAAGAACCATCAGAACGAGATTTATGAGAGAATATTCGCATAGATCGAATTATATTAACATTCGGGGGACGAGGTACCAACACCCAAGTATTATTTTTAATAAGAGCATTAAACTCATCATCCATTGCTAATTTCCAATTTGGGTCACGAAGTGCCAAAATGGGACTAGAGGGGAGAGGAGATTTTGAGACACCTGAGAGAAAACAATATTTGGGATTGGGTTTGTAAATACCCAACTGACTACGAGTAGCAGGGCGGTGGTTAATTTGGGACGGAGCTGAAACATTAGGAGCAGAGGTATCAGAATGTGGCTGCCCATGTAAGGAGGGGATGGGCTGGGCTTGAGGAGAATTACCAACCAGGCCAGTCGGACCAGAATTTGGGCTAGAAGGAAGCCGGCCCACCTCAGAAAGGTCAGGCGTAGGTTGGGCTGCGGTGTGGGCTGGAGCAGGGCCGGGAAGGGAAAGGCCCGAAGAGGAAGGCTGGATGGCCTGATTAGATGCAAAATGATGGATTAAAATTGGAGTGAGTCCAGAATTTAAAAAATCATAAGAGTGAGACGGAGAGCTAGAAAATGAAGCGAAAGGAAAACTCGACTCGTCAAAAATAACATGTCGGCATATAATCATTTTCTTTGTGACCAAATCATAACACATGTACCCTCGATGGTGTTTAGGATACCCCAAAAATACACAAGGAGTGGAATGGGGTTGCAATTTGTGTATGGTGGTAGAAGGACGGAGAGGATAACAAAGAGACCCGAACACCCTAAGATGAGTATATGACGGAACCCGATTATATAAGACTTGCAACGGAGACACATATGCTAAGTGTTTTACGGGTAAGATATTAAGAAGATATGTTGACATTTGGAGAGCATAATGCCAAAAATTTGGTGGTAAGGATGCATGAACAAGAAGAGTACGAACAATATTATTTGTGGACCGGGTTTTTCGTTCGGCTTTGCCATTTTGAGAAGTATATGGGCATGCTAATCGAAAGGATAACCCATTTGTTGCACAAAAATCCCAAAAAACTTTATTATCGAATTCCCTCCCATTATGACATTGTGTGGTCTTTATATCTCGTTAAAAGTGAGTTCGAACGAACATGCGAAAGTTAATAATAGTCGTAAACACTTGGGATTTATGAGATAATGGAAAAGTCCACACAAAATTTGAAAAATCATCAAGTAACACAAGATAATATCGATGTCCCAAAGAACTTAGGACAGGAGATGTCCATAAATCACAGTGCACAATATCGAAAGGCATAACAGTGAAAGATGTAGAATCACCGAAAGGTAATTTTATTTGTTTTCCAAGAACACACGAGTGACAAACATTGGAAATATTTTTATGACATCCAATAAAATTATTATTTCTAAGAGAATCAAAAACAGGAGCGCCAGGGTGACCCAAACGGTCATGCCATAACGTAGAACTAATCGCTGAAAATGAAGAAGGAGAAGTAATGGACGATGTAAAATTCGACGTGAGAGGATATAGGTCGCCTTGGCTATTACATCTCATAAGAGGTGTTCCCGTCTGGAAATCCTTCACAGAAAAACCAAAAGGGTCAAATTCAACAGTGACGGAATTATCCCTAGTAAATTTGCGAACATAAATGAGATTTTTTACAATAAGAGGTGCATGAAGGACATTATTTAACAGAAGAGGTGGGGATGGGGACGGTAAATGAGTATGACCAACCCCCGAAACCGGAATCCGATTACCATTAGCAACCATGATGCCTTTATTTTTAACGCTCGAATTAAAATAAGACTTAAGTGTACCTTGCTCCGAAGTCATATGGTTTGTGGCTCCGGTGTCCATGTACCAGCTCGGGTCGGGAGGAGTGAGAGACATGGTATGTATCGCCGAGTCGATGTCCGTAGGAACAGAGGCGGAGGAAGCGGCATACACTTGAGGAGACCTGCCAGAATGAGACGGACGTAGCCCAAGAACTCCTGGCTGAAACTGAGAAGTGGGCCCCTGTGGCTGGAAAGTGGGCCTAGCCCAATTTGTTGTTGGATAGGGACAAGGGGGCAATGCCCACGGCCAAGATCTGGCCCAAGCCGGCTGCTGCCATCCAAAATACTCAGGCGCCTGGGACTGTTGTGAAGACCTGCCACTGCCATGATAATTCCGGCCACCCCCATTTGAGTTTCCCCCACTGCCTTGCGGTCAAGACCCAGACTGCCCATCCCTGTTCCCTTTTCCGCCACCCCCATTCTTCTTATGGCCCTTCCCTTTGTTGTTTTTCCCGCCGTTCGACCCACGGCTAGAACTACCAAAATCCGAGAAAGAAGAACCTTCGGAATTCTTTGACTGAGATGAGAGCATGGCAGAGTGAACCGAAGTCGCAGCCTTCTTAGCAAGGCCAGATTCTTCAAGAATCAGCATAGATCGTGCCTGAGAAAAGGTTGGGAGAGGATCGCGTTGCCGAATAAGAGTGCCCACCCCATTGTAGGCTTCGGTGAGTCCCGCAACCATCTGAAGCACCATCCGTTTGTCCTTAACCGGAGCTCCCACATTCTTGAGTTGATCACCCAAGGATTTCAAGCGTTGACAGTAAGCCGAGGCATTTGGGAATTCTTCCATAGTCGTGGATGAGAAATCTTGCTCGAGAGAGACTGCCCGAGAATTTTTGTTATCCTCAAAAATATCTCGTAGTCTATCCCAAGTTTCCATTGCCGTAGCACCGGGTACAAGAATCGTTTGAAGCAAATCATTCGAGATGGTCGAATAGATCCACTTTTTCACGATATCATCCAAAGTATCCCACATATCCTGCTCTTCTTCCGTAGCAGGATCCTTTACCTTCTCATTAGGAATGATATGATGTAACACCTTACATGATTGGGCATGGTTACGAAATAGTTCTGCCCACGTCGAGTACTGCACATTCTCGATTTCAAGAATCACAGGAACATCATTCCGAACATTAGAGACTGCAAAAGCGGGGTGGAAGTTTGTTTTGGATGAAGACATAGCAGCAACGTTGATGAAAGCAACGGCCAGTCAGAAGAAGAAGAAAGCGGCTGTGAAGAAAAGAACAGCGGCTGGAGAGAAAAGAAAAAATAGGGCGGAAGCGTGTATAGATCGTACCTAGGTCGATACCATGATAGAAATATACTGCGTGTCATTCTCATTATTTCTGTAGCAATATATACAAGAGTTAGCCAAACAACCTACCACATTTACGGGGATATACATCAATTATCTCCCTAATTATCTCCTAATTATCTCTATACAAAATATAATAATATACCCTACCAAATATACAAAGATACCTATTCTAACAGGGTATTTACATTATAGAAATTGAAATCGTATGTTTCAGGATCTATTCATAATTAAAAGAATCTTCTGGCTGTGTTGGTACAAGTTTTCTTGTTGCCTGTATTTTGTTTTATTTCTGGTTTTACGTACCGGTTTGTGTTGGAGACCAAATTTCCTGCACCATTTTTGTACATTGTGTACCACTAGTGGTACACAAAAGTGGTACAAAAGAGTTGGTCTCTTTGTTTTGTGGGGGATATGTAATATTGTTATATAAAATTTGGTAGTTGTAATAAGATATTTACTTATCAAACAGACAAAAATAAAATGAATAAGATTTGGGCTAGTGCTTGTTTCAGTATGGTTCCAATTATATTTCTCTGGGCTTATCACAGAAAGCTTGCAAATTGTTTTCTATTAAAGAGAAGAGTATTGTTATTCACCCCCGCACATTTACTTAATACCCCCGCAATATAATTTTAAAAAAAATGTCATTAATTGAAATGACTCTATTACCCTTCACTAATATTATACACCCGCATAATCATCTCCTTGACCATCACCACCCAGCAGTCCACCACCTACTACCACAACCACCGCCATCAGTCCTCCACAACCACCCAACACCACCCATTCAAAACCCACATTTTCAAGAAATCTCAAACAAGAAAGGTATAACAGACACCAAAAAACAACAAAATTGCGTCTCAATTTAACCCAACAACCAACAATGCTTATGGAAATTAAAATCACACAACCCAGATCTGAAATCACCCATTCCAGATCTAAATTGTTTGTTGAGAATGGAAGCTTCTCTTTCCCCAACCGGAGCCTTCCTCTTCGGCGTCCTCATCTCCGTCTCTCGCCTCTACACCCGACGAATCGACTCAGTACCCCGACTCGTGCTTCACCAGCATCTCCTCCGTCGCCATCAACACCAAAGGCTGTTACCTAGACTCCACAAGAAACAGTAGAGAGAGAAAGTTTTGGTGTAGAGAGAGAGAGAAGTTTTGGTGTAGAGAGACTGATGTTCCCATTATATGCTTGTCTTTGACCTCCTTGATGTCAGTTTCTAAGGACTTTATGTTTTGTATTAACGCAGAAGCATGTTTTTGCTTTTGCTCCCTCAATGTGGTTAGAAAATTATGTAATAGATCTGCTTCTGAATCATCAGCTCTGCAAACAGTTGAGTAGAGAGAAATGGGCTACTTTTGCTTCTCAACAAGAGATGGATGGTAGTGGTGGTGAGGGTAATAGAGTATTTTAATTAATGACATTTTTTTTGAAAATTATATTGCGGGGGTATTAAATAAATGTGCGGGGGTGAATAACAATTCTCTAAAGAGAAATGCATAGGAAATAACTATGCATCAGACCGCATGAGCTCATTTTGATTACAACATTTGGTTTTGTTTTCTGGTGCTTATATTTAGGGTATCTTTTGAACAAAGTTGTAATTATTTTCAATTTAGGCTCCGTTTGTTTGGGGGAAAATGTTTTTCGAAAAATATTTTCCCCATTTTTCTAAGTAAAATGATTTACGAATTTTTACTAAGTAAAACATTTTTCAAAAAATGGTAACACCTTCCCATACACACACACCCCCATGTTATCAACCTCACATCAACCACCCTTACCCATCCCCATCACCACCCCCTGCCACCCACCCCCACCTCCCGTCGAGTAAAAAAAAAATTAATCATTTTAAATTTATTTTTAACAACTCCTCCCCAATCCACTCACCCCCACCCACCCCCTCCCCCCCACCCCGTCTAGTAAAAAAAAATTTAATTTGTTTTGACTCGACAGGGGTAGGGTGGCTGGGTGTGGTGAGTGGATTGGGGGAGGAGTTGTTAAAAATAAATTTAAAATGATTAATTTTTTTTTTTTACTCGATGGGGGGGGGGGGTTGGGGGTGAGGTGGCAGGGGGTGGTGAGTGGATTGGGGGAGGAGTTGTTAAAAAATAAATTTAAAATGATTTTTTTTTACTCGACGGGGGTGGTGAGTGGATTGGGGGAGGAGTTGTTAAAAATAAATTTAAAATGATTAATTTTTTCTCGACGGGGGGGGGGGGGTGTGTGTGAGGGTAGTGGTGAGTAGGGTGGGGGTGGTGGTGGTGATTGGGGTGGATAAAGTTGTTAAAAATAAATTTAAAATGATTAATTTTCCGAAAAACATTTGCAGGAAATCATTTTCCTGCAAATGATTTCTCTGTTCCTTCGAAGGACAATATTTCTCTGGGCTTATCACAGAAAGCTTGCAAATTGTTTTCTATTAAAGAGAAATGCATAGGAAATAACTATGCATCAGACCACATGAGCTCATTTTGATTACAACATTTGGTTTTGTTTTCCGGTGCTTATATTTAGGGTATCTTTTGAACAAAGTTGTAATTATTTTCAATTTACTAGGGAAAAGTATCTAAAATTTCAACATTTGATTGTTTCTTTGATCAGGTAAATGTTCTAAGTAAACTGAGGCACCCTAACCTTGTCACACTAATTGGAGCCTGCCCAGAAGCTTGGATACTGATTTACGAGTATCTTTCATGCGGAAGTTTAGAAGATCAACTCAACTGCAAGGACAACACTTCTCCATTATCCTGGCAAACCAGAATCCGTATTGGTGCAGAACTATGTTCTGTTCTTATTTTTCTTCATTCCTGTGGTGTAGTTCATGGTGATCTCAAACCTGCTAACCTTCTCCTGGATACCAACTTTGTCAGCAAACTAAGTGATTTCGGTATCTGTCGTGTACTTTCCCAAAACGCCCTTTCAAGCAACAACACGACTTTGTGTTGCAGAACGAATCCCAAGGGCACAGTTGCTTACATGGACCCGGAGTTCATGGAGACAGGAGAACTTACTACAAAGTCGGACGTATATTCATTTGGGATTATTTTATTACGGTTATTGACTGGATTTCCCCCGCTGAAGATTGCGAAGGAGGTGCAGTCTGCATTAGATGAAGGGCGTTTGAATAATGTTTTGGATCCTACGGCTGGGGATTGGCCATTTGTACAGGCGAAACAGTTGGCTCACCTTGGATTGAGTTGCTGTTCAAAGGAGAGAAAGAATCGGCCTGATCTTGCTTCAGAGGTGTGGAGGGTGCTCGAGCCAATGAAAGTGTCTTGTGGAGTTTTGTCTTTCAGGTTGGGTTCAGAAGAGCGGTGCCATATCCCACATTACTTCATTTGTCCCATCTTTCAGGTTGGTTTTTCTGCCCTTTGTTATAATTGTTTCTTTTTTTTTTTCTTTTTGAACTTTTAATCTCCTTTTTTCAATCAATCTGCATCTGCCATGCCTGAAATTTTATGTGCCTTTATAAGCATCTAAATACTGGAAAAAAAAAATGAAGGCTCCTGCTAGATGTATACTCACTATCCAACACCATGTGTAACTAGTATATAAATGCAAAAAGATGATAGGAGGAATGACAAAAGGCATGGATAACATGAAAAATGGCAATCTGATGTTACAAGGGCTTCACTATAGGTGGGGTCCAGGCAGTGGCTGACCTAGGTATAGTTAAATGGGTGAAAGTGCACCCATTTACTCAAATAGTTTGTCTAGTTTAGTGGTTAGAGTCCCAAAATTTTAACTTAGTGTTTGTGGGTTCAACTCTTCAACATTTTCACATTTAAAGCTTTGTAGCGCAAGCTTTATAGCGTAAGTTGTGCTCCCATTTAATAAAGGTCATGGGTCCGCCACTGGGTCCAGGGAAAGGCCAGAGCCAGGACGGATGAATGAACGAGTGAGCTATGTGAACATAACTTAAACTAGGAACTTCCTTTTTTTATATCATCTAAACAATGAAAGCAAACTCCAACCAACACCTTCCCCCATGTAAAAAAGAAAAGGAAAAAAAAAAAAGGAAAGGAAACAAGAACCCTTCATTTCCCACTTTTGTTTTTAGGTTCTTTATCGAGCCAATTTTTTAGTTATTCAGATCAGAACTTGCATCATTGAAGTCAGATGACTTAGGTCCTACGTGAACCATTTCGTGTTTGTCCTTGCAACCCTTTATATCCAAGATTTATTATATATTGATCGCGGGTATTATTTGAACAAATTCTGCAGGAAGTTATGCAAGATCCAGTAGTAGCGGCTAACGGGTTCACCTACGAGGCGGAGGCAGTGAAAGGATGGTTGGACAGCGGTCACGACACTTCACCCATGACAAACCTCAAGCTCGGAAACAACATTCTATTACCAAACCATGCGCTCCGTTCTGCAATTCAAGAGTGGCTTCATCAGCCCTAAAAACTTAAGCTGTCTATAATTATTTTTTTTCTTCTTTATTTATAGCTTTTGACTAAAAAAATATTCATAATTTTTGCCATTGTATAAACTGATTACAATTCTATACATTATGTTATACTTTAAAATGATAGTAACTGTAAATTGTTGGTAAGAGTGCTGCTAATAATGTATATATATATATATATATATATATATATATATATATATATATATATATATATATATATATATATATATATATATATATATATATACACTAGTAATATCTTCCCCGTGCCACGATAACAGTACAAAAATAAAAAAAAATGATGAAATTTCCCCCCCCCCCCACCCACCCCACACAAAAAATATTCTACCCACTACCATCTTTCCACCCAGCTTAAGGCTTTTTGCTTAACTTATACTCCCTCCGTCCCACCTCACTTGACACCCTTGAGGTGGGCACGGGAACTAAGAAAAAAGAATAAAATAAAAAAAATGTGTAGTAGAAAATGAAGAGAGAGAATGAGTGGGGTAAATAGTAGTGTTGGTTGAATAAATTGAGTGGTGGAAAATGAAGAGAGAGAATGAGTGGTGGGGTAGAGTGAATATAAAATTATAAAAAGTAGGCTATTTTGAGAAGTGTCAAGTGAGCTGGGACGGCCCAAAATGGAAATAAGTGTCAAGTGAGGTGGGACGGAGGGAGTATGTAGTAGTTGTATCCTCCGATCCAAACATAGCCAAAAAATACTTACTTCCCCACACTTTCCCGATAACTGATCCATCGGCAAACAACTAAGAGCCTCAAGTTCTGCTTCGCTCCAAACGCGCGGCGCCTGCTGTGAAGAATCTTTCTTCCTCTATTTCTTTTATTGTGTACTTCGTCTTGTCTAGCCTACTGCAACCACTAATCAAATCCACCTGAAATTATGGAAATTAGTTTCAGTTAAAAAGCAGGGGGTGGGGAGGCGGATGCGAATCTGTAGCATTTTCCTTTTATATGGTGTCATCTATGTGTAACAGTTTCCCAATCTTGTACATACATAACATTTTGAGAAACCAAGTTATACACTATAAAAAAACCTCACTCTCAAAAATAAATTCAGATGAATAACAACATAAACCAATATTTAAGAATGAATTTGACAAATTACCCCCTCACAATTTAATTCAAATAGAAAAATAAACAAAATTTAGAGCATTCTAATAACTTGATCAAACTACGCTTCAAATTATAAACATCAATAAATTACATTTCTATAAAATAATCTATCCTAAACACAGTTTAATATAAACTCCTTGATAAAGTGGGTCGTTTTTTAAGACGAAGATGCAGGAATTTCCTATATCCTTGTGTCCGCTCTCAAGCACTTTGAACCGACATTAATGATGAGATTTATGGACCTGAACACTTTCTGTTCTAATATCACTTAATATCAGAAGACAACCATAAGTAACAACAAAACCTAATAGAAATATACCCTAAACATTCAGAAAAGAATGAAATTCTAACGAAAAATTGACACAAAAAATCAAAGAATTAAAAATGAAGCTCTTTTTTGAGTCAGGCAAACACACAAATAGGTTGAGTGCAGTATTTCTTTAACACTTTTCTGGAAACAACAATGATCATACTACCTCTGTCCCAATTAAAATGGTTACCAACAAATAAGTAAACAACAAAATCTAACTAAAAGATTCTTGTGAAGTAAAATTTTCTCATCTACTCCATATCAAACGTAGACTACGTAGTAACATAACATAACTTTTTTAGCCCAAACGCAACAATTATATAGGCTCAATATTTTCAGCTTTTTTCTTTTAGGATCTGTTTACAGTAGCAAGTACTTGCAAAAGCTCCAACATGAACTCCCATGAATTCTTGCATTAGGATATGATAATTTGACATTCATTGGCTTTTGCAGTAACCCAATGTGCATAAATTTATAGTGTGATAATTCTAAAGAAAGGAGAAAGTCAATGATATTTGTAAAAATTCATTTTGTGGAAAGGTTCGTATAGGTCAGTTTCATCAGGTTGTTAAAGGGGTCAGAGAAAAGGATAACACAACAAAAGTTGTTAGTGTAATGGTCGTTCAATGATTAGTCAACATTATGTGAACAGAGTCAGATTATGCAGATTTTAGCCAACCCATCCAAGAAAAATAACTGCATGACTCATCTGCAGAGGGTGAACAAATCTAGACGTATGCTACTGTGAAAGTGGGTGAAGTTGTCAAATAAGTGATTCCAGCTAATGATTTTTTTTTTGTATTCTTATCTTGATTGTTGAACCAATAGCATGTGATTTATTGAAACGCATATTCATGTCTCTGAATTGAAATCATTAATAACGATAAAATAATAGAACTATGATGTGTTTGAATTAACTTTTGGTTTTATTATGTCTTGAACTTTTTTTCAACAATAACCTCTTTAAGAAATATAAACGGTTGATTTGAATGGTGATCTTCTAGCTTTCTTTATTCAATCAACTTTCATTTGTGCTTGAGCAGGACTCTTTTACGCGGTGTTTCAAGTCAAATCCTCCAGAACCTTGGAACTTGAACATATATTTATTTCCACTGTGGTGCTTGGGAGTTGTAGTTAGATATGGGAATTTCTTCCCAATAAGGTTAATTTTTTTTTCCTATTCAAAGAGAGTATATATATTTTGACATTTACATGATTGATGGTTCAGAACAGGAAAATTGAAAAGTAATCGTATAAGAATAGAGGCATAGTTTACGTATAACGCCGTTTTTTTAATAAAGTAATGCTTGCTTGATTAGTTTCCATTTCAATGTTTCAGTGATATTATAAATATTTAATTAGTTTTTCCTTTTATAACCATAACAGAAGGTGGAGATTTGATTGATTACAACATGATTACTAATGCTATGTCTTAATAAATCAGCATGCCATAGCCTTTGTTGAATATCAGTTCATAAACACTAAACGCGTTTTGTTTAAAGTGCAGGGTTCTAGTATTGACAATAGGATGGATAATATTCCTTCCAGCTTATATTACTGTCCATGTGATGTTAAAAGGGCATGATAAGTTGAGGAAAAAGTTAAAAGAGGGAAGAATGCTTGCTTTGCCATCCTTCTGTGCCTTTTGTCCTCTGATAAATATTGTAGTGTAGGAATCCTGTAAAATAATTTATTTATTCGTAGCTAGCGATTCTGTATGGGAACACCCCCCCCCACATACCCACACGCACACACCTATAAGGGAGTACATAGTACCTTTACATGCTCATACTCCTCTATCCCGCTCGAAATAAGATTTTTGAGCGGGACAGAGGAGTACATATTTTGTAAATTTGGATTACTTTTTATTTAAATTACTTGGTCAAAGTGTAATCAGGTTTACCGAAATCATATTTCGAGCTGGAGAGAGAGTACATATTTTGTGAATTTGGATGTTAACCTTCAGTTGTGTCATCCGATGGAAATTAATCTAAGAAGGCTTGATGCTTTTAACAGAGCAAAGTTGCCAAAAGTGATTCATTTGGCTAGCTTGAAATATCTTAAGAAAGTTTGAGTTCTTATATGTGTTTAATGGATTCTTGACTTTGTTTATGTGGTGTGTAGAGGGCTCTGGTGGAGTTAATTTGTAGCTTCTTTGTTGCATCATGGACGGGGGTTGTCAAATAACAAGGATCAAGGCCTAGCATGATGCCTAAGCAGGTATTTCTGTCTACAAATGGAAGCCTCTCAATTACAATATGATGCTTCTTAGAATGTTTATTAGTTTAAGTAGCTTTGCCCTTCTAACATGTGAGTCCAGGGTTTCACAATACATAGAGAAAGTGGCTTACTGGTTCATGATAATTATCAAGATGAACTGGGCTGGAAGTTGCAACCATATATATGTAGTTGCTATTAGACACTTAAATCAAATTCAGCATAAATGTTTCCCTGTTAATCTTAAATTAAACCAATGACAGTAAAAAAGATGCCGAAGTTTGGGTCAGGCAAACACATAAACAGGTAGAGTGCACTATATCTTTAACACCAAATTATGGAAACAACAATGATCAACCAAGTCCAGAAATCACAACAATTTAATCAGACATTGAAACACCATAACAAAGAGAACGTACCTTAGAGAGTTCGCCGGTTATTTGAGGTAGAGGGAGAACGTGCTGGAGAAGTTCGTCGGAGGGTAAGCATAGAAGAAGTGGACGAAAGTGAACGC
>JAFEMH010000087.1:980000-1139448 GCA_022495995.1 Adenophora triphylla var. japonica
TGGTCCCGACTGACCAGATGCCAGATGCCGGGGCGCCTCGTACGCCTCTCAGATCCGGGTAATTTCAGTTGCCGACTCTGCTGGGGAAATATTTTGTTTTAAAAATCTTTTAAACAAAAAACAAAAGATTTTTAAAACAATGATGAGGGTCAAACTTTCATTTTACCCTTTTCTTTAACTGTTGTGTGTGTGTGCATGTGCTTTACTTTTTATTTACAAAAAAAAATAAAAATACAAAAAAATGCATCAATATACATCTGTGTACATACATTTAAAAAATTCTGCAAAACTTTCTGTTTTACTCAGAAAAAGAATTTTAGTGACCGCACACTACTCGCACTGCTGCCTCGGATACACTGCACACTACAACCCTTAACCCGGAGTGGTCTCAGTTGCAGTCCGATTGGTCTTCCTGACGCCTTTCGGATGCGCATGGGATCATTCCAAACATCCCATCCTAGCCAGTATCAACCATGCACGCTTGCGTCACACTCTGTCCAGACTCGGTTGGTTTTTACCCAGTCTGTGTCATACAGCCTGGATACATATTCCATGCGGGCCATCTTCTGAGTCGAAGCTCGGAACTCAAGATCCCTTGCGCAAGCAAAGCGATGAAAGGTCATGCTAAAATCTTGACCGGATCTTGATTTCTAAAGCTATACCCATACGATGTTCCGTCCCGAATACACATCCATGCCCACATAACACCATGTCGTGAAGCCTTTAATACGTCAGCCATGACAATATGACCCAGCCAATGCCTAACGTCAGAGATCCTTTGCGCAAGCAAGGTAAAGAGAGGTCATGCCAAACTCTCGACCCGATCTTGACTCAGGTGCCGGCTCGGCTCACTATTCACATGGCTGACACATTAAAATGAACATGACATGCTCGGTCCTTAGGTTCGATTTTTCTTTTAGGCCGATGGAAATCACTTGCCCTATAGGACCCTCACCCGGGGCTGTCCACCCCGGGATGTCGAAATACAGGTGCAAAACGAGGGGGTTATAGCCCACAGATGGTCTCCACTGACCCAAGATCTAGCATAGTTGCGAAAAAAAAGAGCAATCTTTTCTAACCAACTTAGGATTCTGAGAAAACACTGTTTTAAGTAAATTAAAACAACAAAAAAATCATAAATAATGGAAACTGCATGTCACATGAGCTTCCCCCCTTTTATCCAAAAGGTCTTCCCATGTCTAAACCTTACCCGTCACCCCCTCCAGCAAACCGAGAGTGATCAAGAGTACCCAAGAACTATTCTCCCAGTGTCAAAGCCGCAAGGTCCAATATCCTTCCCAGTATAGCCACCAGAGCAGTCCATCAACTCCCTATGGCCAGATCGGCAGACAATAACGAGGAAAACGGGACCTTATCCCCTAGAAACTTCCCGACAATGGAGGAGGTTTGGCAAGCCGTCATAGCCCTCGAAAAATGCCAAGGTGAGCAACAAGCATGGATCGAAGGTGCCATGCACCATTACAGAACATTAGCCACCCCCCAACCACC
The DNA here is from genome assembly GCA_022495995.1 of Adenophora triphylla var. japonica. Classification (NCBI taxonomy): domain Eukaryota; kingdom Viridiplantae; phylum Streptophyta; class Magnoliopsida; order Asterales; family Campanulaceae; genus Adenophora; species Adenophora triphylla. Next base: position 981,510 of record JAFEMH010000087.1, read on the forward strand.
TGGGGCTCCCAAAGACATACCCGCTCCCGCTGCTCCTAACATCTCTCATTGTCTCCTGGAATTCAATCTCTTACCCTCGTACGAACCCTGCAGCTACGACCTAAAACCACAAGACCCCCTGGGGGAAGACCTGCCCGGTCTACATCCCGAGGTCCCGATATCGCCAAAAAATGATGACCACATCAGGTGGGACGTCTGCGATTGCACCGCTTGTTTGGAAATGGAATTCCAAGACGAAATAAACGAGGATCGCCCTCCAAGAAAGAAGAAACCCTCTTCTCAACGATAATTAAAGAAGAGATACGAAGCCGGCGACCCCACAGTCGGAACCCTCGGAGAACCGTTAGGAAAGTTTGACTACTACGTCATCTACTTCAGCAAATCTCCTCAGCCTAGCTCTACACAAGACCATGGCAACTTCTGCTCCATGGTTAGCTAGGACGAGCTCCGCACCGCCACCAATGGCCCAAGGGTCCAGATACCCCAACCCCAGTCTTGGGAGGACCTTAAAGCCACTGTTGACGCTTCAACAATAGTAATAACGGTGAACGAACTGAAATGCGAAGCATGGCCCTACGCCAACTAAGGCCCTCCCATTACAGAAATAGGAGAGACAAGCAAAGCAGCAAAGCCATAAGTGAACGTACTGACGCGTTCCGGTCAAATCCCGGTGAATCCTCTAAGAACAGACAAAAGGCCGGCCATGCCTGAGCCTCGAACCGAAAAGGGTCCCTACGCCAAAGAAGCTGAAACTCTTGACCCAAGGGCTGAAGATCCTATCTTAACTCAGCTCAAGCGTACTCAGGCTAACATCTCCCTCTTGTCCTTACTCACTTCCTCTTATCCGCAAAAACTCAAGCTGGAGGAAAGCTTGGCCCAGACCATGGTACCTATCACCGTGACACCAGATGAAGCGATCCAGATGATCGGCAACGTTCATTACAGCAACATCATCACTTTCACGGAGCTCGACCTCCCAAAATTTGGGGCTGACCACAACGAGCCTCTCTACATAACAATCCAACATGACGAGCACCGCCTACCTCGGGTCTTGGTAGACGGAGGATCAGCCATGAACGTCCTTCCATTAAAAATGATGGACTTGCTAGGGATCAAGCCTACTGATCTGAAGCCCTCAACTCAGACAATCAAAGCATATGACTCGACGTCTCGCTCAGTCCTGGGAATAGCCACTCTGAACCTGTGGTTCGGAAAGTAGATGATCCCGGTGGATTTTCAAGTCATCGACATCCCGATCACATTCACCGCCATCTTGGGATGCCCTTGGCTACACCAGATCAATGGGGTGGCATCCACCCTACACCAGTGCATAAAGTTCGTCCAAGGAATGGATCTCACCATCATCTATGGTGACAGCATAACCACTGAGGGGACCGACACAAACGGCGGCCAAGTCCTGGAAATCAAACATGACAACGACGGCATGATGCTGACAGGATTCACAGTCGAAAGCCCAAAAGCCCAAGTGTGCCACATAGACCTGCCCCTGAATTGGGACCGGATCCCTCCTAAATGAAGACAATGAAGCTCATGAACTACATCTCGGGCTTGGTTTGGGAAAATGTCATCAAGGTACCCCACAAATCATCGAGGTCAAGGAACAAAATACCCTCCGTGGCCTAGGATACATTCTCACTCCCGATGACGCTGTGGAAAACAGAAAAGCTGCTCGAAAATGCTCCGCTTCTAACAAAAGAGGCTTGCACGCAATCTCTGACCTCCGCCCTTACAGCTTCGACATGGCCCGGTACTTCACAAAGAAAGCCGTCAGTTTGAATGAAGATACAGACAAGGGGAGAGAGCTGATTAGCGCCAAACAAAAATGGTCGACAGCAATGGACAAGCTCCAACAAAGCCTGGAAAGGTTCAGAGGCCTCGAGCCAAACCCAGTCAGAAGAGCATTTCTCGACGCACCAACTCTACCGGGACCCACTACCACCACTATTCACAACGAATTTCGGTTCGGGAAAACCCTCTCTTTGGCGGAAGAACTCAAAAAACACTCTGTCAATATCCCTTCCACAAACAAGCGGGACGAGTCTGCATTCAAACTAGCAATGCCCAAGACAAGAACGCAAGACTCTGCAGACGATGCCTGGAATGAACCATTGCTCCACCAACTCTTCAGTGAAGAAATCGAGGTGCCAGACCTAATCGATTTTGTTTTTGATAACTCCATAGTGGCCATGATCGGGAACAGCAGCGTGAAGCCTTTCGACCCTCGCCTCCTTTCAAACTCATCAACATTGCCACTCAAAAACTGGGCCACCTTCTCTGGACCTACTGCCAGCAAGAAGGACATGATCGAACAACTTGGTCTAACCCCTCGCGTCCTAGAATCCAGAGTCAAAACCCATTCTGAGTCCATTGTCTTTGAATTTGAGTCTCTCGAGTCATCTGATGGCCTTACGCCAGAAGATTACGAACTCATTGCCAATTATGTATTCCCATATGCTCTTAATGAAAGTTTCGACCTTTCCGAGTATCCTCTCATTACATCTTTAACAACTGATAAATTAACTAAATCACAAACAGTTAATAACGATTCAATTGATAAAGAAGCAGACACATTAAATGAACAATAAATTAAACACATCTTTAAGCATGTTGTCAAACGAGAGAAAAATCGGGCCCAAGCTACCGAGGAGGTTTTAACCAAAGTGAATTTGGGAACTACTGAAGAGCCAAAAGAGACGCAAATCGGGAGTTTCTTCACTGGCACTGAGCAAAACGCATTGACTGCACTGCTCAAAGAATTTGTGGACGTGTTTGCTTGATCTTACCGAGACATACCCGACTTAGATCCTGACATAGTGGAACATTGGATTCCCTTGAATCCTGAGGCTAAGCCCATCAAGAAAAAGCTACGCCGGATCAAGCCAGAATGGTCTTTACAAGTCAAGGAGGAGATCGAAAAAATGCTTCGAGTTGGCTTCATAAGGGTGATCGAATACCCGACATGGATCACCAACATAGTCACAGTCACCAAGGCCAATGGAAAAGTACGCTGCTGCGTGGACTTCCGAGATCTCAACAAAGCAAGTCCCAAGGACGACTTTCTACTACCAAACATCGACATGTTGGTAGACACTACGACTAATTTTGAGGTTAAGTCCTTCATGGACGGGTTCGCCGGCTACAATCAAATCAAGATGGTCGAAGAAGACCAAGAAAAAACAGCCTTCACAACCCCCTAGGGAACCTACTGCTACACAATGATGCCGTTCGGACTAAAGAACGCTGGAGCAACCTACCAACGGGCAGCAACCGCCCTCTTCCACGACTTGATCCACAAAGAGATTGAAGTGTACGTCGATGACATGATCATCCACTCAAAGGGATCAGATGGACAACACCTCACTGACCTGAGAAAGTTCTTTAATCGACTCCGGAAACACTCAATGAGGTTAAACCCTGCCAAATGCACATTTGGAGTCATTCGAGGCAAAGTCTTAGGATACATGGTCACCGAGTGAGGCATCGAAGTTGATCCTCAAATGATCAAGGCCATCATCGAAATGAGACCACCACAAACCCAAACAGAGGTAAAAAGCTTCATGGGCCGCCTGCAGTACATCAGCCGCTTCGTCAATCAGTTGACCTTCATGTGCGAGCCAATCTTCAGACTAATGAAGAAAAATGCAGACATCGAATGGAACTCGGAATGCCAAGATGCCTTTGAAAATATAAAGGCGTACCTTATGAGTCCTCCGATCCTCTGTCCTCCCCACGAGGAGAAGCCACTTTTGCTGTACCTAACTGTGACCGACACCGCATTTGGAGCCATGCTCTGTCAAGAAAAGATAGAGTCACGAGTCGAGAATGCCATCTACTTCGTCAGTCGAAAGTTCCAAGGCAGCGAGCTCAACTACTCAGCCCTCGAGAAAACCTGCATAGCTCTAGTATGGGTTATCAGAAAATTACGACACTACATGCAGTCGCACACAGTGCACTTGGTCTCCAAAATGGACCCAGTCAAATACCTCTTCGACAAACCATCTCTGTCAATGAGGCTTGACAAATGGTCTTTCTTCCTAGCGGAGTTTGACATCAAGTACGTAAACCAGAAGTCAATCAAGGGACGGGTAATGGCCAAACAACTGGCTGACTTCCCAACCGACGAGGCCCAAGGCCCCGAGCCACAATTTCCCGACGAAGGAATCTCCACACTTGAAGGCGAGAACCGATGGCAACTGTTCTTTGACGAAGCAGCTAACAAAAGAGGAAACGGCATTGGTATGCTTTTGGTCGACCCAAAGGACGAGCACACCCCAATCGCCATAAAGTTGAATTTCGAGGTAACCAACAATGCTGCCGACTACGAAGCCTGCGCCGCCGGACTAGAGGCCGCACTCGAAAGGAGCGTCCAGAAACTCGAGGTCTACAGGGACTCTGCCCTGATCATCAATCAAGTTTCCAACAAGTGGAAAACGATAGACCCAAGCTTGCAAAAATACCACGCCTGCATGGAAGACCTCATCACGCAATTCAAAGAGGTCACCTTCCACTACTTGCCAAGAGACCAAAACCAGTTTGCAGATGCCCTAGCCACCCTGGCTTCACTTGTGGAAATCCCCGAGGGAAAGGCAATCAAGCCCTTCAAAGTCGAACGAAAGGAAATTCCCGCCTACTGCTGCATGATCGAACCAGAGCCCAAGCCCATCAATGAGCCATGGTACAACCAGATCTTCCAATACCTCAAGAGCGGGGAAACCGCCTTTATGAATGGGGAAGGCCAACGCAAAGAAGGAGTCAAAGCCAAGAGCATCATGGCCCTAAGTGCCTTGCCTCTCACTTTTTCATCCTTGGAGACATGCTATACAAAAAACGCTATCAAGGACCGCTCCTACGCTGCATCAGCCAGGAAAAAGCAAACGAGCTCATGAACGAAGTCCACAATGGGGCTTGCGGCCCCCACATGAATGCCAGAGCCCTGATGCAAATCATTCTTCGGATGGGCTACTACTGGATCTCCATGGAGGCAGACTGCATCCACTTTGTCCGAAGATGCGACAAGTGTCAACTGTTCTCCAACCTCAATCATCTACCTCCTCATGATCTCTACTGCATGACTACTCCCTGGCCCTTCGCCACATGGAGAATCGACGTTATTGAGAAAATCGCTCCACCAGGCAGCAACGGCCACGAATTCGTCTTGGTGGACATCGACTACTTCACAAAATGGGTCAAAGCCAAGTCCTACAAGGTACTAACTTCCAGGAAGGTCGCCCATTTTCTCAAGGAAAACATCATATGCCGATACGGCATCCTAAACGAGGTCATATCAGACAATGGCTCCCACTTCGAAGGAGAATGCCACATACTGCTGGTCGAATTCAAGATCACATGTCACAAGTCTTCTCCCTATAGGCCGCAAATAAATGGTGTGGTAGAGGCAGAAAACAAGACCCTCGAAAGGATCATCCGAAAAATGGCCACCCAAGGACGAGATTGGCCCGAGAAGCTGCACCTTGCACTTTGGGACTACCAACATCAGTCAGAACAGCCACGGGAGAAACTCCATTCGCCCTGACATACGGGATGGAAGCAGTACTGCCCGTTGAATTGGAAATTCCCTCACTCCGAGTGCTACTGGAAAACGAGATCAACGAAGTCGAATGGCTCCGAAGCGGACACGACGAACTGGCTCTGCTATACGAGCGACGACTAAAGGCCATGGAACACATCCGAGCCTACCAAAGAAGAATGGCTAGAGCCTTCGACAAGAAAGACAAGTCCTGAGACATCAGGGAAGGCGATCTGGTACTCAAAGAAAAGCCTCCCACTCGAACCAACCCACTGGGAAAATGGGAACCAACATGGATCGACCCTTTCATGGTTCAAATGATCTTCTCTAGAGGTGCCATGAAGCTGACAGACCTAGATGGCAATCCCTTCATGAATCCAGTCAACGGAAGCAAACTTCGCAGACACTTCGCCTAAAGAAGATCAACTGTGCATCTCTTGGCACTCCTTGTAGTATCAAACTATGCAGACCTGAGCCCTCTAGTTCGGAAGAACGTAGGCAACCTTAATTGGTCCGGTCTAAAAACACACAAAAAACAAAAAGTTTGAATGTCAACCAAGACCTCCATCAAACTATAAACTTTCCAAAACATGCTCCCACCATCAACTTGACCAAGTCAAACGATGGCGGCAACATCAAAGGACATCAAAAGGTCACTCAACATCAAATTACTGACCCATGTCAACTCCAAGCTAGGGGCTTGCCTTTGCCCTCATGCGATTAAAAAAAAAGAGCTCAAGCAGAAGCTTTCAAAAAAAAAAGGGAGCTCAAGCAGAAGCTACAAAAAAAAAAGAGGTCAAGGACCCAGCGCCGACAAAATAAGAGGCAAGGAAGTCATTAAAAAGGCCGTAAAAAATGACTTGTCAAGGGAACATCCAACCTTCCCATCCAAACACAAAACCCAAAAAGAAAAGGGATACCGTCAAGGCTCGGACTACTTCAGTCCACAAATGCAACAGAAAGGTCCAAAGCTAGACGACGCCAAGGCTCACAAAAGAAACAAAAGCGAACAAGAGATCTTGCATCTCGACAAAGCTTTTCAAGTAAATCACTAACGATTACAAAATTTCTTGATGTGTTCAAGGACATTCTACTCTCATGTTCACAACATGCTAAAAGACAGCTTAATATATTTAACAAATAATGTGTCTGCAATGCAATGAATGGATACTTAGGAGGTCATTCTGCGCCATCTGCGCTTGTCCCCTCGCCATTCTTCCCTTTCTTCCCTCGTCCCCGGCGAGTATTCTTTCGCTCCACGCAAGCCAACTCTGTCTCTCTCATTACGAGATTAGGGGTCCTCACCGTAGAGTCAAACAATCCAGCAGCTCGCAGAGCTTCATTCGTCCGTGCCTCGGCCCGAATCTCCTCTCTACGAGTCTGCAAAAGAGGACCTCTCTCCGTCAATCGGTCAACTCTGATCTCATAGTCAAATAAAGCGTCTCCTATCACATTCTGAGGGTTAGACCAGGCTTCGGCACTTCTAAGGCTATAGCTAGGACGGCAACCTTGCCCCATAATCGCTTCACGCCTGCTTCCCAAAACCACTTGGGACTGCCCGACATGCTGCTCGTACTAGTCCAGGTACTCGGTGGTCAACACAACACTCTCCCGACGTCGAAGGACCACCATAGGAGGAAAAGCAAAATACTTCCATACCCTCAGAAAATACAAAAGAGCATCTGAAGCTGCCATACAAAGAGAAGCTACCTCCGCAGTAGCGATGTCATCCCAGCCCAGCAAAGGCTCCTGCCTCATCCTGAACTGCCGGGAAGCAAGCGATGGAATATAAAAGGAGGACCAAGACAAACCCGAAACTCTAACAACGTAGGACCCTTTCTGAAAGGCCCTCCTAGTCTCAATCCCCCAGTGTGGAACCCACCAGTGAATCTGATGTGTACCAAGATGTGCCATCCATCTCTCCCAGGCAGAGTGATCCATATCCAATACAAGAGGTCGCTGAGAAAACGTCCATGGGTTAAAAGACGCCGGAGCCTCGGGCATAGCTTGAAGTCTCTCTCGCAACCACAGAGTGAGCAAAATGGGGCTCCCCCCTCTCATGAACCTATCCCAGTCGCCAGTCGATCAATATCATGAAGGGTCTCCCCCAGCACCAACGGAGCAATATCCTCCCCGGCTCAGCAGTGCCCTACTACATCCAGCAAAGTGCCGTCACAAACCCTAGGGGAGACGACCATGAAAAGCATCGCTATCACGCACAAAGAAAATGCATCCCACGAGACGTCACTCTCATCGCTCATAAACCGCTTCGACAGTGCAGAAATGTCAATATGACCAGAATTAAAGGTCATACCCTGCACTTCTTCCAACGAAGTCCAAAGAAAGCATGCAAGCTTCACGCTCACGGCTGCACCGCCAATCACAGGAAGTGAGATGGCCTCCACCTCCGGTCCTCCAATCAAAGCCCAAAAATCCTCAAAGGTGGGCGTCACTTCATTGTAGGAGAAGTTATACACGTGCCTCATAACATCCCATCTCGGCAGCCCGCAACAATTCCCAATCAGGAACTAAGTCCCGAAGGGACCAAATCGAGCAGAGTCGAAATCTCACCTCGAAAGCCCGCTTGTTGTGCCTCATATGGTGCCTCACCCACGTATCGAGCCGCTCAAGGAAATATGCTCGCCTCTCCTTCGAAAGCCTCAGCAAAATTCTTGAAGAAAGCGAAGAATCCATGGTAAATGTGGAGGTTTCTAGAGAAAATGGGGAAGGAAGCTCGAAATGACTGCAAATGGGAAGTGGGGAGAAGCCAGACATTCTGTAAACTTTTATTTCCTCCCCAAAAGCAAGGTGGATCCACACGGACCACTTTGCATGCTGGATGGACCCGTGCGGACCACTTTGCACCTTGGTCCCACATTTTCAGAAAACTGCAAAACAGCCACTGCTCTCGGCGGGACCCTACCCCTAACTGCTCAAAAGCCTGGCCAAATCCATTTCCGGCAACCATACTCTAACCACAAATGCATTCCCAGCTCATGTGACATGAACCAAAAATAATAAACTAGCAACAATTCCTAGGTCAATTCCCGGGAATCACAAGCACATCATTACATCTCAAATAAAATACTTTGTTGTGCAAATACAAGTGTTTTATTACAGGTACAAAATGACTGTTGCTAAACAAAAATAAAAATATAAAGAAAACGGAAAGAGGGAAAGTAAATGAGCCCTACTCTGACTCATCATCATCAACCTCTGCAAACGAGAAGTCCGGCATCTCGGCAAACTCGCCAGCATACCCTCGTCATCAGAATACTGGACCCCTCTTGAGGCGAGTACTCGAAGTACTCCGAAGGATTGAACCCGATGAAAGGATCGTAGAAGGGATGCATCGATGAACCCTCTCCTTGTGCATCCTGCGAAGGGAAGAACTGATGAAGAGTCTGCGGCCTCTGGGCCCCCAAAGACGTCCCTGCATCAAGACTATGCCGCCCCCGAACCGGTCCCTCCGCCTGTGACCTTGGCTCAGCTCTCGACGAAGGAGTATCCACAGAATGCCTCGAAGGTATCGGCTCGAACGCCAGTGCGCACTGCGAAGACCTGCAAGACAGCTTCCCCACAAGCTTCTTCGCAAAAGATCGTATCCCCACAAAACGGCGGGTCAATGTATCAAAGGATCTCCCCGAGACCTGCGCAAGCAAACATCCAAAGAAACGCTCAGCTATAGAGATACAATCATACTCGACAAAAAGAGAAAAATACAGAAAAGATGCCAAGATGGGAAAGAGTAAGCACACTCACCGGAGCATCCTGGTCAACCCGATAAGCAGCAGGAGCCTGCTCTGGGATGGGCACCGACACCCTCCTCCTCGAAGAATCCCCACAGACATACGTGAAGTCCAGCCCAGGCACCGGAACATCTGGGGGACGCGGTGGGCCATTCTGCCTCTCCCTCGCCAACACCTGTGGCATCCTCAGCTTCTGCCTAACAAAGGACCTATACTCCTCACCATACAAAATGAACTCCTCGGCACTCACGCCCTCCAGGTACCTCTCTTGCTCCAGCACATCCATGTCACGAGGATGCATCATCCCGAAGGGCAGATCCCTCGGAGCTACAGGGGGCTCACCTCCGTCATGCTGCTAGAAGACCCTCTCCCCCAGATAAATGACATCACAAGTAAGGCCCCGCAGCATCTTCCTCTGCCGTGTCACCGCGGGACCGCCCTCGAGATCGTCATCGCCATACCGAGCCTAAGGGTACAGCTCAAACCCAACCGGGCTATCCCTCTCCAGGAACTCCTGCACATCCCGATATGCAATGCTGAGCTTCCCCCTGGTCATCCTCCGCCTCCTTAAAGGACGAGCCCAGCCCAGCATGGTAGGGTAGGCCGCCCTGGCCTCATCCTCTCAGTCCCACGGCTGGCACCGGAAGATCTCAAAGCACCACACCTGCAAACAAAAAGCAGATAGTGCTCAGAACAAAAGGAAAATAAGACGGAGAAATGATAAACTGCTAAACCACAAACAGCAATAAACTCATACCTCCAGTGCAAAATCGAAGCAACCCAGGGAACTGGCCACGCCCCGGCTAAACCTGTCCATGGAAAATAGAGCTCGGCCAAGCCTGCCTTGCCCCACGCAATCTCACCAACCCTCCCTAAGTCTATAAAACTCTCCAGCAGAGGGAAAAGAGCGGAAGAGGCGTGGTTCGAGAACAAAGTCTTGGAAAGAGCAAACCATAGAAAAGAGCGCGCCAGCTGCTCGGCCGTCACTAATCCAGTGCCCTGGCGATAAGCCCCGATATTGGCCGTGATCTGCACCTCTACATCGCTATACAAAATACCCATGCCCTTACGAGGGAAGGGCAAAAAGCCCAACAGCTCCGCCAGCACCCCATCGGACATCCTGTCCCGCCATCTCTCCGGCCCACCCTTGAAGGAAATCCTGGTGATCGCCGCAAAATTGGTACCGTCACCTCTCCCTAGCTAAGATGGAAGGTATGCATGGTATCCCACCAATACTCAGACAAATCCAAGAAGATGCCCTTGTTCTTCTGCGTCTCCGCGATCCCGGCAAGGTTCTCCACGAACACGCCCAAACCAGAATCAGAGACCAGCCTCTTAGGACTCGGTCTACCCTCCCTGGAGATCTCCGGCAGTTGCTACCACAGCTCAACCACGGCCTCGAGTGACCCCCGAGACTTTATCTTCTTCGCCTTCCCGGACGAAGGCACCTCATCCTGCAGGTAAACACAACAAAGGTACGTCAATAACAATACTTAATGCAAATATACCAAAAAGAAACGAAAGCATAAAAGTCCGTCCCAACACGGCAAAACATAAAAAGTCCGTCCCAACACGGCAAAACATAAAAAAAACCCATCACAAAAACACGACACACATTTCACATAACTTTCCCCACAGAGCTCGTCACAAAAACGCGGCCTGCACTACACAACACATTTTCAAAAAAAAAAAAAAATCGTCACAAAACACGGCACACATTGCACATACACTTTTTACACAAAGTCCGTCCCTACACGACAATTTTTTCACAATGTACATACGAAAATAGCATAAGGTACAAATCACCGAAGCATGCATTTCAAAACAGAGGCACTTTATTTTTACAAATAAGAGCTATTCTCCACATTTTTGCACAAAAATCACATACCCACAATTCTTACGCATTCAATTTCAACAAATCTACATCAATTTTACAAATTGATCATGGCATCAACAAAAGCCCCAAATATGCGAAAACTAAAACCTAGTTCTAGCATACAACAATTCAAGCAAGAATCAAAGCAAAAATTGATTTCTTACCTCCTTTACGGTCCTCCCCCGCAAGTTGTGCACCTCCGGATCCGGATTCCTTGACGAAGGCAAAAAGGAAGAGCAATTCGTTTGGAGATCCAATCTCCTCTCGATGGCCTCTTGGCTCCTTTGGCGACGGCCTCGTCTAATTCTTTTCGCCATTGTAGCAATTCAAACAAACTCGGAAAAAATCCTTAGGAAATTTTGAACAAAAATCAACTTTTTCTCTACCTCTCTCTCTTTTTCTCTCGACTGAAGATGGAAAATGGAGGAATGCGTCGTTGCAGAAGCTGATTTGAATTTGGGGAAAATCAAACAACCTTGCTCATCCGTGCGGACCACTTTGCAAAGTGGGGGTATCCGTGCGGACTACTTTGCATCCCCTGGAAAGATTACCCTTTTGCCCTTATAATCTTTGCCCCTGGCTGTCTAAAGGGCTTTTTCAGCAGATTCAATGCAGTTTGGTCCTTAACCCAACCAAACTAACCCCGACCGTCATCGTAAGCCCGAACCTTGCCCACAAAATGGTAAACCGAACACCGGCCGTCATTGTAAGCCCTAACATCGCCCACTAAACGGTAAAACAAACACAAAAGGCGAAAACGCCGCCAAACACAAATCCCAAGGCACAAAACGCCTCCAAAACATAAAACACGAAACAAAAATTGGCCATCACCGTAAGCCCGAACCATTCCCACAAAATGGTAAAGGAAACATCGGCCATCATCGTAAGCCCGAACATCGCCCACTAAACGGTAAAACAAACACAGAAGGCGCAAATGCCTCCAAACACAAATCCCAAGGCACAAAATGCCTCAAAAACATAAAACACCAAACTAACACTGGCCGTCATCGTAAGCCTGAACATCGCCCACTAAACGGTAAAATAAACACAAAAGGCGCAAACGCCTCCAAACACAAATCCCAAGGCACAAAATGCCTCCAAAACATAAAACACGAAACAAAAACCGGCCGTCATCATAAGCCTGAACCTTGCCCACAAAACGGTAAACAAAACACCGGCTATCAAAGTAAGCCTGAAATCCCTTCCTCAGCGGACAAAAACTCAAACGGGAATTCTTGAAAACCCGTACAAGACCATGCATCCCCAGCAGATAAACACCGGCAGTCATCGTAAGTCCAACCTTTCCCCAGCGCATAAAAAATGAGTCAATCATGACTCACAAAAACAAAACACGAAGCAATCAAGCCTCCCAAAATAAACCACAAAAAAAGTACGCCTCACGAGAGGCCTTGCCAGGTTCATGCTCATGAACCAAAGAACAAACACTTTCAACCTCAGTCAGAGGACAAGTCACGTCCTCACGCACGACACAACCCCAGTTAGAGGACAAACCATGTCCTCACACATGACACAACCTCAGTCAGAGGACAAGTCACGTCCTCAAGCACGACACAACCTCAGTCAGAGGACTAGTCACGTCCTCACGCACGACACAACCTCAGTCAGAGGACAAGTCACGTCCTCACGCACGACACAAACTCAATCAGAGGACAAGTCAAGTCTTCACGCATGACACAAACTCAGTCAGAGGACAAGTCACGTCCTCACGCACGACACAACCCCAATCAGAGGACAAGTCACATCCTCACACACGACACAACCCCAGTTAGAGGACAAACCACGTCCTCACGAATGACACGACATCAGTTAGAGGACAAGTCACGTCCTCACGCATGGCACTGTTGGTGTAATGCCCTAGGCTATAGTTATATTTGACTTGAACCGTTATGTATCATCTTTATTATTTATTATAGAACACATTTATTCTGTTCATTATATGTTTGCATGTTTATTATATTGAATTGCGTCACTAGTTGTTGTGAACAACTAGTATAAGTTGGTAATGGATAATCATAGAGATGATTATGTGCATGGAAATGCAAATTACACTTATGGATACTTGCTAGAGAACAAGTATTGGACTTGACCAACTTATGAGATTTATGACATGGTCTGTTGTCATGATCAAATCTCATGATAGTCATTTTATTGAATCCTTAGTACCTGAGATTGTCATCGTCTTTCACATGACAAAGATCGTGTTTGATATAGTCTAACACTATCTTTAATCGGATAGCAATAATGGCTATATTAGCACGTTTGGATCCATGTAGGGAAGATTGATAAGTCAAGACGGGATTTGTCCCTCTTATGAAGAGAGATGTTTGCTTGGGCCCCTCGATGAATGATGTTGATGAAATGTGTGGCCACACTCAAGTGACTTGATAGAGATCAAATGCATTTGGATTATCAACATATTCGGGATCGAGAAAGCATTGAACGGAAGGAGTTGACCTAGACCATGACTCATGTTCAATTGGACATCGTGGACAAAGGGATTATGACATTGGATCTATTAAGGAATCAAGATTTGATGTTATATTTAATTGGGTGGACATAATGATTTGCTAGAAGTCACTTATGTCTTGTGAGGTTGATGTTTCAATTCACTACCAACATAAAATATAATTCCTAAAGGGTCACACACAAGAAAACAAATTTGATTCCGGCTGAAATTATGGAATCTGGACTCATGGGCGACCGCTGAGGTGCACTATGGACGACCGCCAACAAGTCAATTGTTGACTTGGATGACCGCTTAGGTGGATAAGGGTGACCGCTCAAGAGTAATTCGAAAATAGTACATGAAAGACTGTACAGGTGGGCGACCGCCCAGCCCCAGGTAGGCGAACACCCATGTGGGGTTTTCGAATAAGGACAAAAGCGATGTACAACTGGGCGACCGTCCAACCCTTGGTGGACGACCCCCATCCCCCATTTCAGCAATCCATTTTGGCTTCGAATTAGGACTTTTCTCCCTAACAGTTATGGATATTTATAAAGTATAAATATGTCCTTTTGTCCAAGACATAACATAAGAATTTAGGGCCTTTGGAAACACAAATTCCTTGATTTTGATTGAGAATCAAAGATCAAAACACCCTAGATTCAATTCCATAATAAGCCATAGATTATTGAAAAGTGTTTCAATAATCAAGAGGATCATCTAGCAATCCAACAAGAAGGTGTTCTTGGATTCGTTCGCGTGTGGATTACCGATAGAGGGTGATAAGTTAATCACTAAGAGCTTGAAGCCTTCCGTTCGTTGATTCATCACAAGGTAAAGAACAAGAGGAGAAGATCAAAACCTTAACCAACGGTTTTGAGATTCGATTTTCAGATTCGAATTCAAGCTAAACATAATCGCATTCAAGGTATTTAATTTCTATCTCATATAAATTTCTAATCTCTTCATGCTAGACGGATCTTAGGGCTAGGGTTTTGATGTTATTTGAAATCTTCCGCTGCGTTTGTAACCCCAAAACCCAACAGTGGTATCAGAGCCCTGTCTTGCCATGATTAGGATTGAAATTGCATACTAGATTTAATGTGATTATTTTCTACCATGTGATATGAAATAGATCTAGATTCCATGTGTTTTGTTTCTATGAAAAACAAGTATATGTGATATACCATGTGTAGATACCCCATTCTGAACCCATCGGATCACATTTATACCGCTCTAAGTCTCGCCTTGAGTCAAGAATTAGAAATCCACCATTTTGTAATGTTTCGTTAAGTTTTAGCTAACTATCGTTAGTTTGGGACTAAACTGCATACGAGATAACGAGGGAAGGACAGAATTGTCCACAGACTGTCTTATCTCACGCGGAATAGCGTGTCTTGCGCGAGATAAAGGAGTTCTGCAGACTGCAGATAGCAGTTTCCTCGTCGATTTCAACCTCTTTCGGGATAAAACTTCATCCATTTGGCCAGCCAATGAGGTTTGGGTTCTGGAACCTTCCCAAGGTGTTTGATCTCATCTTCAACACCTCTCCAATACCTATAAATACATGAAGACTTTCAGTATTTCTGATCCTGAAATCCCAAGTAAAAACCCCCACATTTACTGGTTTCTCTCCCTGAAAGATTCATGTAAATCACCCCTAAAATCACCTAAAGTTTGTTTGTCAACCTTGTTGATAAACAAACATCGAAGCTCGAATCAAAAGATTGAGGCAAAGCTCTGTCCGTGTCAAGGGGCGTATCTAAACTTGAGTCAAAACTCTGCCCGAATTACCTCACGCAAGGTAACCTTTCTTTCCTTTCTAATTGATTGTTAGAGTGGTATAAATACATCGAATCTAGGATCAACCTAGAGCCTCCCCAAATCATGGGGATAGTCTCAAAGCAATCGATCATATATTCCATTTAACCCCATTAAATGGATCTTTATTTTATTTATTGTTTGAAATCTTCTCCATCTTTGAAAACCACTCTTTTCTTTAGCAAGACCGATCTCCGGATTGGGTGGAATGGATGCTCCTTGACCTTCCCATTTCATAACCTAAGCCCCGAACCCAAAATCTATTTCAAAATGGTTTTTCTATGTTTCCAAACGAATAATATAGGTGGCGACTCAAAAAGAAGTTAAAAAGGAAAATTGCGCATCGCTACAGTGGTGACTCCCTGGGGACTATAAATATAAAGAGGCATAAACTTGCGTCAAAAATAAAAGAGAGGTTTAAAAAAAATCATTTTTTTTCCTCCAGATCAGGCATATCTCGCACGAGATATCCTATCCCGCGCGAGATATTGCTTCGGCAATCTGGTGTCTTCTGGTTTTCCCTGTTCATCTCAAAGTCCAAGACAAGAGTCGAACGCGCAAGGGGGATCCCAGAATTCATTATCTGCAGAGTTCCCTCATCTTAAGGCCTCCCTTAAGATGTGGAACTCGAATCCGTATTTTAGTTTAAATAATTGATTGTTATTTTTAAACTGCGTGTGATTGGGTTTTATTTTATTAAAGTCTGGTCCATTAGGGATTCGGGAGTTTTAATTAATTTATTCTTCTCTCTCTCTCTCATTATGTGGAATTACGATGGCCTGAGTCTTCCTAATTTGGGAGAAATGTAGGCAACCATTTGGTGCGGCCACTATTTGTTTTCTTTTATTTTTCAAAAAAAATCTCTATTTTATCTATCACCTAGATTCGACTTTCACACACGCGCACTCATGTTATATCTGTCATTGCACTACATACCCTCTATAAATCCGGGACCCACACTAAGGACGGATGACGGTAACAACCTAGTCGCCGGTCTCTCTGAAGTTGGATCATCCCACTCCGCGTATTCAATCCATTTAGATTGTCATATCGCGGGGAGCCTAGCCTTCCAGCCCTGCATCGCCACATTTCATATAGATTGTCTTTTTAGGATCACTCCGTGACCGGTCGGTTTGACTAGGTGATCATTTCTTGTTTTTGACCAAAATAAAGCCATGTCAAATTGACAATAAAGAAGGACTCGGAAAAGTCCCTTCGGAAAAGTCCCTTCGGAAAATGTCCCTTCGGAATGACCCTTTCGGAAGTCCCTTTAAAAAGAAAAAAAATATCCTTCAAAACAATCTTACATGGCTTTGTTTTACAAAAATCGGACTGATTACTTAGTCATTAGGTTCTGATAACGGCCTTAGAAACCCCTCAAAACGGATTCACCGTTCCGACCAAAATTAGGCCTAATAAAAATCGACTTTCCGTGTGATTATCTCGTGCGTGACTACCTGTCTCGCGCGAGATAATGTCTCTGTTTGCTGTGTTTGGGCCTAAACCGTTTAAGCCTGCTTCTGACTCACTACAAGAAAGAGAGGCTTATATACGGCGGTTAAAATCCGCCGTATATAAAACGCGCCCCGCTGTAAATAGTATATACGGCGGACTAGCCGCCGTAAATAGTCAGCCGTATAAAACATCGCCGTAAATACTATATACGGCGGATATCCCGCCGTAAATACTATATACGGCGGATTTTCCGCCGCCGTATATAAATGAAATACATACGTATATTATGGCGTATTTGAGTAATCTTTATACGGCGGTAGGTGTAACCGCCGTAAATAAGAGATGAGTCATTCGCTCCGTAACGAGTCGTCCCAATTGCACCCCCACCAGGTTCCCTAGTCCCCCCATTGGGGACGAGTCGTCCATGCCCATTTTATACGGCGGATGTGCTTACCGCCGTAAATGACATATTAGGGAAAAGTCGTCCACCAAGGCACGAGTCGTCCCATTTGCACCCCCTCCAGGTTCCCTCGTCCCCCCTTTTGGCACGAGTCGTCTAGGCCTTTATTTACGGCGGATGAAGGGTTCCGCCGTAAATAAGCCTAAATTTTTTTCCCTCCAACCCTGTATAATTCACTTTCCCTAAAAATACATTCACAAAAACCAAATTCAACCTGTACACACACAAATGCAACCTGTATATAACCAAAAATACACAAATGCAATCAATGTTGCAATCAATATTTACAATCTACATATTAACACAAAATTAATGTTGAATGTATCCAAACATAATAACCATTATACAAAAAAGTTAGTTGTTGAATGTATCCAAAATTCAATCAATGTCTAAAATCCACAACTTTGAGAAATATATGACCACCTATTGATTACCGTCTTTTCCACGTTCCATAAAAAACGTTTCAAATCATCAATTTGTTGTTGTAACTGTTGGCGTTGCTCCTCATTTTGTCGGCGTTCCTCCTGAAGTTGCCTTTCAAAATCTGCTCTGACGGATGCCACCGCCTCCAATACAGCTGTCTGAGAAGTTGGGGATTTACCAAACACCTTAGTTTTGTTAACACCGCCTCCCATACATCGCACTCTCCCATGGTCATCAGTGCCCATCATACCTGTAAAAATCTTTTCGCACGCCCTGGGAGAGTTTTGTTGCTCCTCTGGCAGCTCATCAATTGCATCATTAAGCGTTTGCTGTAACAAAAATAACATGTTCAATATAAATGTTTTAACTTTAATTAATATTATGAAAATGAAGTTAGAAATGAAAAAATTATTCTATAGAATAACAAAACTGAAACAGAAAAGGTTGAAACTTTAACTTACAATCATTTGAGAGGTTTCTTGATCTGCAGGTGTTTTGCCCGTTCGCGTAGCTATGAACAAGCTTACGCGATCAGTTGGTAAACCCTCGTCGTCTCTCTACAATTTATAATAGAATCATTTGACCAAAAAAATATATTTATATACGATACAAAAAGAAACATTAATTGACAACTGAGAACTAAATTGAACGATGACAAACCTCTTTTATGACTTTGGGATGGGACTTTTTTTCGGTCCGGTTCAGGCACGCTTGCTTTTCTCGATTCGCTTTATTTGTTTCTGATATTTCCTGGAAAAAAAAGAAGATAATATTAGTATTAATTTGACTACTTATATAAGACATTCACGATAATAGATTGAGATTAATTTGAAATATACCCGAGACTTGTTTGTGCCCCACATCGCAACAAGTTCAGCTCATTGACTCGCAACGCACCCACGGAGTGGGTGAGCCAATGCGTCCCGGTCAGATTCATACATCTTATAAAACGCTTTCAACTGACATTTCCATATTACAAAGTCATAACTGAGTAATATTCATAAGAAAGTCATAACTGAGTAATATTCATAACTGAGTAATACTTATTATATGCTTGTCTCACCTGGTATTTCCAGTCACGCCACTCTTTATTGAGAGAAATATTCATAACTGGGTAATACTCCGGAGGCGTATTTGTATTATCCTATATACACAATTCAACAAAGAAAAAAAAACAATTGTTAGAGAATCATAAGACTTTTGACTACGTACTAGAGATTTATGTAAGAAATATGGATTACAACTTACCAGAACGTCATTCCATACTGCATCTATGAACTCATGGTCCATCTGAGGCCACTCTTTAGTTAATGGGAAATGTTCCCCATTTCTAGCAAAATGTCCTAGCTAAGTAGCTAGTTTTGCCATTTCCCCACCAACTGGTTGACCATATTGATTCCATATTATATTCAATCTCTCTTTACCCCATTTGCTGGTTGGTTTTGCCAGCCCTCTTCCTTTATGGTTCGAGCCCTGACCTGTTATTAAATTTTTCCTTGGCGGCATATCTGTCATATGACAATTCAATTCTAGCACAAAAATTGGATAAACCAAGTAAAGGACCCAAAAAAACAGTCTTATAATATATGTATAAGACCTATAAATTTAATATAGGTCTTATGTATCTTATATAAGACCTATAAACAACAACAACAACACTTGGGATTGACTCCCAACATGTTAGAGAACACAATCTTTTTTAGGAACTGCTGCGGATTCTCATGTTAATGTACCTGTCCAAAACTAATCCAAATTCAGAAACAAAACTTTGGATTGACTCCCAACATGTTAGAGAACACATATGAATATTTTTAGGATTTATGGATTAATTTATGAAGCTGAAATCATGCCATGAACACAGAAGTCAAATCTGCCCAGAACAGGAAAACAGAGCACATCTTATTTTGATTCGAAATTTACATTATGAAGACATGCAAATCCTGGAAAACTCAAAACATGAAAGTTGAATACCACACATCAAATATGAATCCTGGGAAGTTTGAAGTCTAGAAAACAAGTTTAAAGGTTTCAAAACACTTCTGACATCTAATGTCAGAAATAGGACAGCTTCAATTCTGAGAGCATGCACTTGAATAAAAAAAATGGAAAAAGGTCTTTCCTGAGGTCACAAAATTATTTAAAAGGCATTAGTATTTTCCTTATCATGTTAAGAACAAATTTCGTTCTGTAACTCAAACCCAGAAATCAATTGTAGTTCATGTTTATTGCATGGAAAGACAAAGTGGTCAGCAACAGAATCTACTGGACAGCAGACATAGATGATGGAAACAAGCTTCAAAAACATGATTTAAACATGGAATTAGACCTTGAAACTGAGTATGCAAGTACTCTAACATGTTATGAACATTATCAAGTGTCTAACATTTCCAACTAATCAACAAAAAATTGAAAAAAAAAAACAAGTGCCAAGATCTGCAAACATAGCTTCAGTGCCTGTTAAGGAAAAATTCTACAATTAGTAGAGTACTACTCCCTTCCGGTCCAAAATGGCTGTCTCTTTTGGACTTTACATATGTTCAAGAAATGCAATTATTACTACATCTTAATGAAAAAAGTGCCAAATTTTCCCTTATTATTTGTCGCTCTCCCCTACATTATTTCACTCAATAAAACAAGTACTCCCTCCATCCCAAAATGAATGTCCAAAAGAAATTCAAATTTTCTCAAAACAAAATCAAGTTTGAATATTTTGTGGACTTCCATTGAAGGATGGAGTAATAAAATGAAACAAGTCCAATGTAAGGGTAAAAGTAAAATTTGAATGCTTTTAACCCAAAAGCAACAATAAATTTGGACCAAATATTTTGCCCGAAAGTGACAGCCATTTTGGGACGCAGGGAGTAATATATTCCCACACACAGACACATATGGTCTTGGATTCATGTAATGTAAACAAATATCTCTTGGCGTGCAGATTGGGTTTGTGAAGGTGATAGAAGTCTAGCCTCGATAAATGAATAAACAAATCCTTCTCAGAAACTAAAAAATAAATTGTGAAAACCTCCATCGGTGGGGAAGCGGGGCAGGGGGAACAACAACAACAACAACAACAACAACAACAACAACAAGTAACAACAACAACAACAACAACAACACTATAGGGCAAGCCTTGCTTGATACAGAAAAAGTATAAAGTAGTACGGGGGGGGTGGGGGCTCCCGCGGGTACCAAATCGGTGGGGAAGCGGGGCAGGGGGAACAACAACAACAACAACAAGGAACAACAACAACAACAACAACACTATAGGGCAAGCCTTGCTTGATACAGAAAAAGTATAAAATAGTAGGGGGGGCTGGGGCTCCCGCGGGTACCAAATCGGTGGGGAAGCGGGGCTGGGACATCCCAAAGTAAAAATTGGATATTCATTTAATATATTCAAATTTCTACAGGCATCAAAGGAGTACCTAGAGAAGCAGATGACAGAGGTGGAAAGTAAGAGAGCTGCTGCAACAAGATCCTGTAGGAAATAAGAGTTTGATCAAAAGAAGCAGAACAAATACATATTACAATTAACAATATTAATATTCAATAAGTAATAACATTGTCTTAGTAATAATAAGCAAATAAGATCTAAACAAATACATATTACAATTAACAATATTAATATTCAACCATACAAAATAACAAGTTTGATTGAAACATGAAACATTAATAATAACATCACAATAATAACATCACTGATGAGAGCCGGAGGTTTGTCCCTGATAGTAGGTCTGACGGGAAGAATGCCTCTGTGCACGAGCAGTGGCTCTCGAATGCATCATAGTCAAATAATCCTCTGAAACTTGCTCGTAACTCCGGGGCTCTGTCTGCATCGCCCAAGCCTCCAGCTGCGTATACCGGGCTCCCAAAATGGCAATTTCATCTTCCAACCCCTCAAAACGATCCTGCACCTCCCCCCATCTAGCATCCTCTAAAGTCTGTCGACTCTGTTCCCGAGCGATAACCTCCCCCCATCTAGCATCCTCCAAAGCATGTCGGCTCTGCTCCCGAGCGATCCTTGATCGCTCCTGCTCCTCCAAAAATGCCCTCATGGTATCCCATTGATCAAAAGAACCCTGCTGGCTCTGGTTCTGATCTCCTCCCTGACCACCCTGTCTCTCCTGATCCTCCTCTTCCTGCTCCTCATCATCCTCCTCATCAACGGGATCCATTTGATCATCAACACCGGGCATACGCCAATGCCTCGCCTGTTAACCACTCGGAAACGTGGCCCCTACCCTGCAACGGACCGTCCTCCTGGGAGTACCATATTCAAACAATAAATACCTGTTGTCTGTCGCCCTCTGGTCCCTCACAAACTTGTCATACTTGTAAGTGCTCCAATTTGAGTCGTTAGTATTTTCGTTAGAAAATTAACGAAAGTCCTAACATTCCTAACATTTCTAACAATTCCTAACTTTTTTAACAAAGCAAGGGTAAAATAGGGATTGCTATTTAAAGTTAAACCAAGAAAAGAATCTCACAAAAGCAAAAGAAAGGTCAAAAACCCGAAATGGAAGCTGCTGGAACAAAAACTGGTTGCTTAATTTGAAAAATATTCTTCCTGTCCAAAGCCTGGAGCAGCATTTAATGCACCAGGCACGCCTTCAAAATGATCTGCGTGAACGAGATTGAAATTCCCAGAGGCCTATAAATTGAACCCCTCAGTCTCATTTTAAAAAAAAACAACAACACAATTCACAACAAAACCTTGGCGAAAATACTAGAGAAAACAGTGAGAATTCCCTTGAATTGTCACCTTTTTCTCTTGATTATTTTCCCAAATCACACCCACTCACTCTCAAACTCAAAGTCTCAAACATAAACACAAGGGAAGATAGGTATAATCTCCTTCTCCCTACCCTAAATTTCTCTCATCCATGCATGCATCTCATACTTTGAAGATATAACTTGTTCACTTCTTGCCCTAGATCCAAGAGGATCACCATGGAAGTTCATCTCCATGGATGATCCTCTACAAGGATCAACATTTCTTTCAAAGTTGTTTTTACTTCTTGCAAACACATTTTCAAAACCCTAAAAATCATTTTCATACATAAAATCTTGATTTCAAAGGATAAAATTCCCCTTCCCAAGCAAATGAAGTGCTTTAAGTCCTAATGTACCCTAAGGATGGCTTGATATAGTAGATTCACCACTAAAATGTCTAGTGATCACTAATCAAAGCCTAAGGAGATGGGGACAAAGCATGGATGCAAACCCTCTTTTAAATCACATTTTCCTTCAAGAACATCTTGCTGTCCAGTAGCATTGTTCTAAGACCTCGGTCCATTGTCTAATTTTTTGGACATAGAAGAACTTGGAATTGGCTGTTAACTACAAAATACTTTTTGTATCCAACATCCGTAGCATTCCATACATATTTTTACTTTATTTTTACGTGAGTCTAACTCCCCTTTTCAAATTATTTTCCAAAGGTCAGTTCATCAGTCTCTTGAAATCCAGATTTCATATCTGTGATTTCCAGAAGGTTTTGGTCCTTCAAATCATCTCAAAATGGAAAAGACTTTTGTAGAAACCTTATTTAAGGTGTTTTGAACAACTTTCATTCTCGTACTTTCCCCAGATTTTGAAGCTTTGAAGCTCTTAAATTCATTTTAAAATCGAGTGTCCACTGCCTCTTTCATTCTGGCAGAATTGGTTTTCAACTTCAAAAGGTCTTTTGAGTACCAAAACTCAACCCTAAAATCACACCAAAAATCATGGGACTTTTTTAATGTCTTATAAAGAGTTCCCAATTTTTACCTTTTCTCAGTTTGAATTTATTTTGGCCAAAGAAACACACACACACACACACACACACACAAAATGGTTTTAAGCTTGGAAGACTCGTTTTACGAGGCATTTCGGGTGAACCCTTACCTTCTTCCCGGCGTGTAACGTGACCTCCGAACCCAAATCTCTCATTCCGGGCATTTTTCAAAGTTTTGGCCCTTAAAATAAAAATGGCATGGCGACTCCGTTTTTTCGATTGATTTTCAAAGAACAAAAAAAAAACAATCTTTCGAAAAATAGGCACATCATCACAGTGGCGACTCCGCTGGGGACTTTAGCTTTATCTTTTTTTAAAAAAAAATAATAAAAAATGGTATTTGGTATATAGGTGGAAACCATAATAAAAATAAATTATGGTCTAACAAAGCCACGTACCGGTATCATTGTTTTGAAAAGAAAAAAGAAAAAAAAGAGCTTTTGTGGGTCAAACTTCCGTCCCGGAATTTGAAATCATTTGTTGTGTGTGTGTTGATTTTGCACATTTCGTGTTGTTTTGGTCACCTCGGAAAAGTCAAAATTCTGACTGTTGGACCCGTTGCCTTGAGCTGTTTGAATTTTGAATTACGTGCTTATGTGTTCATTTGCGTTCAAAAAAAAAATTTCAAAAAAAAAGCTTTTCAAAAAAAAAGATTTTCAAAAAAAAATATCATTTTTTTGCATGCATCATCCTCTTTAAGACACATGCGAAAATTTCTGTTTTACTCAGAAAAGGAAGATAGACTGCTTGCACACTACGCGCACTTGGCCTTACACTGCACACTACGTCCCTAACCTGGGGAAATCCCTGTAGCGGCCCGTTTGGTCTAATTACGCCTCTCGGTGCAAGCACGGGACTACCCAAACATCTCATGGAGCCTCGTGTCGACCATGCACTTATCAGTGACACACTTTGTCCGAGACCCGGTTGGTTTTTAGTTTGGTCTGTGTCATGCCCTGTCTGTGTATAGACCTTTCCTTTCAAGCCTTAGTCGACATACCAACTCAATATCTTTCGGGGTCCCTAATCAGTCGAAGTCATGCCGGTTTTCCGCCGCAAACTTTCACCAGATATTGACTGGCGCCTTGACTTTGACTCTGACTAGCAAAAATTATGCACCGACTCCCGGCACGACACTGAGTCATCAAGAATTAATGATAATTCCATGTCTAATTACGACTTAACTGACGACGAGTCAAGATCAATTATGGACATTTATCAGTCCGAGCCATGCCGACATTTCGTCGAGCCTTCCGGACATGATCTTGACCTTCGACGTCAGCTTTCTCCGTAATTTGCATCGAATGCTCATTAAGACTAGATTACCCGCCAGACTTTAGGATCGTTTTTTCTTTTCGGTCGGTGGGACCTGCTTGCCCTACGGAACCCTTGTTCGAGGTTACAGGTTGAGGGTCCGCAGGCGTAGTGACGTGACCCACTGATCCAGGAATCAGAATAGTTTGCGAAAAAGAAGAGTAATCTTTTCCAACCGATTAGTCTTAATAAAACATGTTTTAAGTAAACAAGAACAAATAATCGCATGTTGCATGAGCCCAGAGCCCAAACACCTACCCTCCTTCATTCCCAAATATCTGAACCCTCGTGTCTTTCCCTCCGCAGCTCCGCACAAAGCTTGGTTTCGGGCGCCGGGTCACCGTTTGATCAGTTGGGAAGAGTCAAGCGCATCGTCAGCTTCACCGTTTGTTCCGACTCCGGGTTTCTGAATGTCTGCATCAGCCGGTAACGATGGGGACAACACCACTCCGCCTCCTGGGACTCCTCAAACAGAACATCAGTGGAATCAGTTAGCCGAACAGATGAGAGTGCGACAAGAAGCACAGCTGAATAGCCTTATGGAGGCTATTAAGAGCCATGGTTTGGCCGCCAGCCTCAATCCCGATGGCACCTTCACCGTGGAAGAAGAGGAGGACCCCAATCCCAATCTTGGTCGCCCCGACTACTCCAAGATGCCACCACCAACCTCCTACGGTACTACTACCAGAGCCCATGCTCCTCGATCTCTGGGTCTGACCACTGGATCCATGCAGCCTGACGAGACGAATCAGTTCGCAGTTCCTCAGTGGGGGCAAAATCAGTACGGAATGTCTTCTCATGGGTGGGGTTACCTCGGAATGCCACAGCAAATTGGAATCCCACCTCAGTTTGGAACCGATCAATCCGGGCCTTCGCAGCAACAGTTTGGAATGCCATCATAGTCTGGTCTAAGGCAACAGTCAGGAGCCCCTCCTCAGAATGATCAGCCGCTCCTCACACAGCTTTCACAAATCCATTTCTCACTCAGACTTCGATGGGTTACCAAGCCTCCATCCCAATTTCATCAGAATCACCAGGACCGCAGTACCCCCCTGGTTATACACCCTCAGCCATGCAATTTAACAACCAGGGACAGCAGCCCGCACTTAAGCCTAATTATGGGCCTCACTCCGGAAATCCAAGCTACCCAGCTACATCAGGACTGCCTTCACCCTCTTTGCCAGTTGAAAATCAACAGCAAGCCGCAAGGTTCTATCCCTTTGTCCAGGGTCCTACTCAAGCTCCCCCGGGTAATTTGGGCCAAGGACAGGTTTTCACCTACGTCCCAGGATCGATCGTTCCCTCCACCAGTCTGCCGCCAGTGGTAGCTCCTCTCTCTAGCTCAGTCGCTAGTTTGAATGCCATGGTTCCACCACAAGACCCTCATCTGGCTTGGTTCATGGAAAAACACAAGGAAATGAAAGCGCAGATTGCTGAATTGACCGCTAAGAAGTCTGCCTTCCAGCCTACGGACCCGGACACCATTGTTCCCTTGCCCCACAAATTCGTGATGCCTAATTTGGATCTTTTTGATGGCACTGCATGCTCGAAAACTCATCTGGACACATATACCTTGGCAATGAAGGCCAAAGGGTGCACCAATCAGCAGTTGGCTGACTATTTCAGTCTCTCTTTGAAGTCCAGTGCTCTAAAACGGTTCTTCCGCTTAACACCCGAGGCCAGGGCTACATGGGACCAGATTACTAGTGCCTTCACAGAAAAGTACAAAGCTATCTTGAAATGGGAAACAAGTAGAGTTGATCTGCATACAACAGTGCAGCGTCCCGATGAGAACATCGGGGACTTTTACAAGCGTTGGAATTTGAAGCTTAGCGAAATGGCAATTCCTCCTTTTGAAGAAGAACAACTAGACATCTTTCAGTCATGCCTGAAACCACATTTGAGAGCCTCCCTCAGCCACTTCCCCTACGCAGACTTGCGGGCAATGGTCAATTCTGGGGCTAAATTTGAAAAGGCTTACAATCAGCAACCGGCTGCTGCACCTCCCTACAGATATCGGGCTCCTACCTCCAACACTGCTCCCGCTCCTGCTAAAGGCAAAGAGGTGATCAATTAAACGGGACAGGAATGTAACAATACAACTCCTTTTGCTCCCAGGAAACCGGCTGAACCCAGGCCACGAGTCATAAACCTCGAAAGCTTCGGAATGCCTCTGAACGACATCTTTAGGGGACTGGTGAAAGAAGGCTTACTGCGGCCTTTTGAGAATTTCCAACCCAGAAATCCGAATGTTCCCGTGGATACTTCTAAGTACTGCACCTTTCATCAAGCCCACGGACATTTAACAGATAATTGTTTTACTCTGAAGAAAGCAATCCAAGGCTTGATAGAGCAAGGAAAGTTGGAAGGCCCCGAGGGGCCTAATACAGTCAAAAATCCTCTGCCAAGAAACCATAACCAGGTAAACATGATTGAAAGCGGGGAACCTTCGCATGCCCAGGAAGATGCGGAGACTGATGAAGGTCCCCAAATACCCATGGCCAACCTTGTCGAGGATCCTGAATTCAGATTCCCCCTCAGCCTTGAGGATAATGAACAAGTCACCCCATCTTGGTCTCATATCAGAGATTTCTTGCAAGAATATGAGGCTCGCTATTTCTCGGAGGAAGGGAAAGCTAACACTGAAGAGCTGGGGCTATTCCGGTCAAAATATGAGAAAACCATTTACACGAGACGGTTAGAACAGTCAAGGAAGATTGAACAAGAAAGCTTCAGACGGGCGCCTGTACTGGGGCTTATCAGCAAAGAGGCCGAAGAACATCTGGAGCTAGTACACTTCTGCAAGTTGGTTTTGGGAGAGGCTGAATATGATCCCGAGAACAGCGAAGAATCAGAGGAGGAGGATTGCTTCTATATCCTGCCTGGAGTCAAGTACGTGCCGCCCCCTCTCACTCTTCCCCCGCAGTTTCTAGGAGGAGAAGCCGAGTCGCAACTACTACTTCCAGGAATGGGGGCATACAACAATTTCTGCGGTTGCACGCACCCATATTCCCCTAACGGGTTTGATCGGCGTTCCCTCTCAGCCGAAATCCCAGTAGTATGGGAAGATGATTCCGATGACAGCGATGATGATGATGATGACGAAAGCGAAGAGTCAACTGAGGCCCCAGACCCGGAATAAATCTGGAACAATCATGCCAGAAATGATATCACGGAAGCCAGACACAATGGTTGGCTGTCAGCAACCGACGATGAAGGACCACCAGAAAATGCGGGTCAAATACCGATGGGGACGGGCCCCCACGAAGTGTCACTCGTAAGATGTACATGTGGCCAGTGTCCGGATACTTCAGAGGATGAGGAACAGCAAAGCCCTCGCCCAGATCCATACATATCCAAGGTCCTAGAGCACAATGTCCCCTATAAGGACCTAGCAGGCGAATGGAGAAGGTTCATCGAAGCCTTGGTCGAAAAGGGAGGTTTTCAGCAACCGGAAGACGATGATTTCGTAAACGTCATCGGATCTTTTTCTTCCTTCCCTAGAACAGACGGTATCACAACTATAAGGGTCACGGCCGAGCCGCTCGAACACAGCGAGTGCACGGAGTCACTAAAAAGGGTTATTGATCTAAATCTCTCCCCAGTTGCTTTCATACCCATGGACCCACATGATGCTTTCTTAATTTCTCCTGTACCCGACAGCGGACCCCGAGTACTCCTCATTTGGACCCAGATCTACCGAGCCGTTGCATCAAACTACAGAAGTGAGCATTGCCTATCTTTACTTGTGGCTGCCCTACTTGCAAGGGTGAAAGGAAGAAGATGTATGACAAGATGGAGGCTGACTGCCGTAAGACCGAAGAAACTTCGGAAGACGACTACTATGAAACCAAGAATATGAAATCCATGAAGTTTCCTGGGGCTGAGCACGTGGATGTCATAGAGTTCAACACTGCCTACCATGCTTTGGGGAAAGGGTTTTCAGACACCCGATCCAGGCTAATAGTTGAAGATCTGTTAGAGAGAGGAAAGCTGACTCCCATCCTCCCCAATGAGAAAATCACCATGGTCAGATCAAATCCGCCCCGAAGCAAAGTAACCATCCTTGTCAGGGTTATCCAAGAAGAGATCACTATCCCGAAATGCATTTAAGCTCTGAGAAAAGTCCTGGAAACCGGCATAATACCTGATGCTCCTCCCACGCAGTATGCTATAATCGTCTCTAGCTCTGAGTATTACAGAAAGGAACCAGAGTGGCTGCACTATACCGGAGATGAAATCGAGAAGCTGCCAAGCCCTGAGAATAGCAATTCCTGTTGTATGATAACCATAGGCAATGCAGGCTATAAAGGCAAATCGGAGGACGCCTTAGCTCTATGGGCCATCCAGGGGACAGTGACACAACCCCAGATTCAAAAGCCTGTAACTTCGGAAGCAGTTATAAAGGCTGCCCGGGAAGGAGCCGGTACAGCTCAAGCTCAGCCCCTCACCGTTGCTAGACTCCGCCAGAACCAGTGGCCAATAGCCAAACAGGCTCCTCCGCTAACCTTGGCAGCATTGAAGAAATCTAGTCAGGAAGCAATAGACAAAGAAGTTAATTTGTTGACCAGGTACGGGCAGATCTATCAGGGAAACCCCAAGGCAGACAAGAAGGCAGCAGACCAGGCACCGAAAGAAGATCGCCTCCCTTATGTCAAGACAGCCGAAATTTCTGACCCCGAGAAAGAGGATCCCGTACTCGCCCAGTTGAAGCAGACACATGCCAACATCTCTCTATGGTCCCTACTCACCTCGTCTTATCCCCACAAGCTAAAGCTGGAAGAAAGCTTGGCTCGCACTCTGGTGCCTATCAATGCTACTCCCGATGACGTAGTGCAATTGATCGGGAGCATCCACTACGGGAACATAATCACTTTCACAGACCTCGATCTCCCTCAGTTCGGGGCAGATCACAATAAGCCTCTCTTCATCACAGTCCAGTTAGATGAACGACGCCTCCCTCGGGTTTTGGTCGACAATGGGTCCGGAATGAATATCCTCCCGGCAAAGATCATGAGCCTGCTCAACATCAAGTCTACAGATCTAAAGCCTTCCTCCCTCACAGTCAAAGCTTATGACTCGACATCTCGAGCAGTCCTCGGAGTTGCTACTTTGGACCTCTGGTTTGGCAAGAAACTGATACCTGTGGAATTCCAGGTTATCGATATCCCGATCAATTTCAATGCCCTGTTGGGAAGACCTTGGCTGCATCAAGTCAAAGGGGTTGCTTCGAGCCTCCACCAATGTGTGAAATTCGTCTCAGATGGGGACCTAACAACCATTTACGGAGATCTAGTCACTTTAGAGTGTACAAATACAGGTGGAATACCTATTCTGGAGATCAAACATGATGATGACGGCCTCATGCTGACAAGCTTCACGGTCGAGCCTCCCAAAGCCCAAGTGTGCAACGTAGATCTGACAATCACTCGGGATAAAATCCCTCCGGTCTTGAAAATGATGAGAAAGATGAGCTATCTGCCTGGCCTGGGTCTGGGGAAGCATCAACAAGGAACCCACAAACTCATCGAGGTGAAAGAGCGGAAAACTCGCCATGGCCTGGGGTATGAACCGACTTCGGGGAAAATTGCAAAGGGAAAAGAAATTGCTCTGCGAAGGAAAGGAGCTATCACGGGAAGGGTCCCAGTCAACGGCCCTAAATCTCTCTCTCTTTCAGTCCTAATTTGGCTGACTACTTCGTGAAAGGTCCCACGCAGAACGACAATGCTGCAGTCAAAGAACCTACAGAGGGATGGATGAAGTTACAGGACAACCTCAGCAAGAACAGGGGAACCAAAGCTAATCCCGTCAGTAGAATGTTTCTTGATCTGCCTAAGATACCTGGGGCTACCACCACTATCCAGAGCGAGTACACTTTCAAAGGCGTACCAAGCCTAGTGGAACAGTTCGAGAAGTCACTACCACAATTTCGATTGTCTAGGAAGGTCCGAAGCCTGAGTTTGAATTGACAATGCCAAAAGATAAAGCCGCAGAGGTCTTTTCAGATGATTGGGATGGTCTGATTATGCAGCAGTTATTCGGGGAAGAAGTTCAGGTGCCAAACCTGATTGATTTCGGCTCAGTCAAAGAGATGGTAGCAATGATCGAGGAAGGAGGACAGAAACAGCACAATTCCCGAGTCATGAGGCCACTGACGGCAATGCCACTGAAGAATTGGGAAACTCTCTCAGGCCCGTCCGCGACCAAAGAGGAAATGATCACCAAACTTGGATTGGTCCCCCGTCCCTTTGTGTCAACCTATGTAAAGTCCTCCGAGTCTTTCATTGTCTAGTTCGAGTCGCTAGAGTCGTCAGATGGCCTTACGCCTAAAGACTGCGAAATTGTAGCCAAGTCTGTATTCCCTTTCATTTTCAATGAAATGATGAATCTTTCTGAGTATCCCTTGATTGTCACTCTAACTAATGATGAAATAACTAATAAAAAAAACAACATTTAATAATGATTCATTAGATAAAGAAGCAGACGCATTAAATAAACCATATAAAAAAAAGAAAATCTTTAAGCAGGTTGTTCGGAAAAAGGAAAATCGAGCCCAAGCTGCCGAAAAGGTTTTGACAAGTGTGAATCTGGGAACTGCGGAAGATCCTAAAGAGACGCAGATTGGTAGGAACTGAAAAGGATGCCCTATAAAGTCCTACAAAGTTTTCAACTCAAAGAAAGTAGCCCTCTTCATCAAAGAAAACATCATATACAGATACGGGTTGCCGGCCGAAATCATCTCAGATAATGGATCCCACATCGAAGGGGAATGCGAAAGGCTACTGGCGGAATTCAGAATAACCCGTCACAAGTCATCTCCCTATAGGCCCCAAACCAACGGAGCCGTGGAAGTAGCAAACAAGACTCTAGAAAACATCTTCCGGAAAACGGCTGTCCGAGGTCGAGATTGGCCCGAGAAGCTACACCTGGCACTCTGGGGCTACGGGACATCATTCAGAACCGCAACATGGGAGACACCGTTTGCCCTCACCTACGGGATGGAAGCCATACTCCCGATCGATCTAGAGATTCCCTCACTCCGTGTGCTGCTTGAAAGTCAAATCAATGAGGTCGAATGGCTCCGAAGTCGCCATGACGAATTGTCTCTACTAGATGAACGACGATTGAAGGACATGGAACATATTCGAGCCTACCAAGGGAGAATGGCCAGAGCCTTCGACAAGAAAGTAAAACACCGGGAGATTAGGGAAGGTGATCTCGTTTTAAAAGAGAAACCCCCAGTCAGCATCAACCCGCTTGGCAAATGGGAGCCTGTTTGAGTCGGGCCATATGTCGTCCAAAAAATCTTCTCCGGAGGGGCCATGCAACTTGCAGATCTCGACGGAAATCCTTTCGTGCACCCAGTGAACGGCGACAAGCTGCACAGATACTACGCGTAAAACACTGAGTCAAATAAAAAAAATAAAACAAAAAAAAAAGAGAGTGCTAAAAAGAGTAATACCCAACTAGGTTGAAAACCCGAAAAGGGCAACTTAGGTAAAAAACAGGGTTGCACCAAAAAAGAACAAAAAAATTAATAACAAAAAAAAAGTTCGCCAGGTCGAACTACGAAGACCTGAGCCCTTTTGTCCGAAGGGAACGTAGGCAGCCGGAAACGGTTCGGTCTAAAATACAAATAAAAGACATACTTTGTCAGACCATGAAAGCGTCTCGAAAAACTCTGAAGCAATTCACATATTCATTACAGTTAAAAGCTCTTTGATGAGTCTAAGCTCGGTTCATTCCTACAACTGGCAACCTGCTAAAAGAAACTAAGATACATAATCAAACTAATGTGTCTGCTACAACAAGAAAGTGATACTCGGAAACCTCGAGGTCACTCTAAGCCACTCGTACTAGCATCCTATTAGGTATGCATATTTTAACCCTCCTATTTTGTATTAGATTTGATTGATACCATAACCTCCAATTTATTTTAAGGACTTTAGGACCCTATGTAATGAAGCTTAGACTTCAATTTTTTAGCTAAGTCCATTTTATAGAATAGGTTAATTTTAGGCTTGAAGACTGGCACAAGACTCATTGGATCTAAGGATATGCAGTTCAGAAGTTCAAAACCGCCTAGTGGAATTCTTGGTTAAGAACCGCTCCTGAACTCCAGTGTGCAAACCGTCTTGATGAACCGCATATGCAACCGCATTGCAGTTCCAAATCTCAAACCGCACTGAAGGATCCTCAACACTGGTGAAACCGCACTTGTCAAACCGCCCCTCACCAGGACCGCATCCAATGATTGGCTACTTGAAGTGAACCACTTTTTATCCGTTGGAATCCACGTCAGCAATATCAAATGTCAACCACCATATCTTGTCACGTGACTACTTTTCAGACAAAATCTGCAAGGATCTTAAAAAGGTGACAGATGTCCTAACCTCCTTGATTGCAGCTGAAGCCTGATCAGCTTTTCCTGCAACATCAGTTCCAAAGGACAAAAGTGGTTGATGTGGACCAATGGGATTGCATCAAGGACTGTCCTTACAACAGCTGTATCCAACGGCTAGTTTCTTGATGCTTGGGTATAAATACCCCTATTCTTCACCATTTGAAGATTGCTTGAATCTTGAGAAATTGTTGTGTTCATAAGAAGTTGAAGCTCTGCCCAGAAATTCTAAGTCCTTTGAATCTTCATCTTCAACCTTCAAGAAATATTCCCCAGCCCAGAAATCAAGCCTTAACACATTCAAGAATCATTGAGCTCTACATCTCTCAGATTTAAAGAGCCTTGATCTTGAACACACACACACCTCACTTGTTTAAACACATAGTTTATTCATTTGAGATACACTGGTTATAGTCTAGGATTTGTTCTTCATAGAAAAGATTTTATTGTACTTTGTAATCTCAAATACTCAATATAAAATCTCTCTTAGAAATCCAAGACTAACCATCTTGGTAGTGGACGTAGATCGTTTATCGATTGAACCACTCCAAATAGCTTGTTCATATACTTTACTGCATTTATATTTTCTGTGCTTGCTAATTATTTATCTCTGTCTCTGTTTGATCTTTATAGTTATCCTTTATTGTGAAATTGTGTTTGGAGTTAACATTGTCAAACTACACTTTCAGTTTTACAACTGCTCAGAAAATTGCACTAAAACCGCCTTGCAAAACCGCCTCCTCAAAACCGCATTTATTTTAAGTATATTCCGCTGTGCATTTTACAACTCTACTTGCAGTTTCTTATACACTGCAAGAGGTTTTGTAAGCGTAGAGGTTTAGTTTTAAATTGAGGGCGAAAAATTTGTAACAGCTATTCGCCCCCCCTCTAGCTGTATTTTCACCCTTGTTGCCACCTTTGGGACCAACAAGTGGTATCAGAGCAAACACTTTTTAAAACCACTGTTTTTCAAGCTTAACAGCTTGTGTGCCGATTCGATATGGCAACCTCAAAGACAATGACTACTGTTAACTATTCACACATTCCAATGTTGGACGAAGACCATTTTGACATCTGGAAGTGCCGAATGCTTATTCATTTGGAAACTATAGATGAAATGCTGGTGGAGTGCGTAATTAATGGCCCTCTAATTCCAATGAAGGCTAACACTGATGCAACCACCAATGCTGAAACTCCAGAGGTCAAAAAGCCAAAAGATGAGTGGTCAGATGAAGAGAAGAGATTAGTTGCCTTGGACAGCAAGGCAAGGTTCATCATTTCTGGAACCCTCCCCGTTTCAACTCTTTAGAAAGTGATGTACCTCAAAACCGCAAAGCAGATGTGGGATGCCATAGAGAGCTACCTCGAAGGTGACGAAGAGTGCAAGGAAAACAAATTATACACTGTTGAAAGATCCTACAACAACTTCAACAGAAAATCCAACGAAACCTTGCGTCAAACCTGCGATCTCTATGTTGAGGTAGTTAATGCTTGTAGATCTCTTGGTAAAACTTTAACCGATAAGGAAATCAATATGACTTTCCTATCTGCTTTAGGTTCTAGATGGGTAAATAAGGCTACCTCTCTAGAAGACTCCAAAGTATTGGGTACTTGGTCGTTAAGTAACTTGTATGCCAATCTTAGAGTCTATGAACTTAAATTAAATCATATTGAAGAGATAGAAGGGAAAACCAAATCGCTTTCTATGTCCGTAGTGGAACAAGAGGAGAAACCATCTACATCCAATCAAACCGCTGATCCTTCCATATCAACCTCATCACTCATCGAGATGGATGATGATGATTTTGCCATGTTTGTGAAAAGATTCCAAAAATTTAGAAAATCGTCAAAACCTTTCACAAAATCATTTTCAAAAGGCAAACCTCCTGCAACATTCTCTAGGGCTGCAGATACAAATAAAAAGAGTGACCTAGTTTACTACAACTGTAGAAAACCTGGCCACATTGCATCTGAGTGTCCACAGCCTATGTATGAATATATGAAAAAGAAAACCTCTCCTGCGAAATTTTCTCGTCGCAAGGGAATGGTTGCTGAGGAGGAAGATAATTCCAAGGAATTAGCAACTTGGATTGAAACAGATTCTAATGATGGAAGTGATGATGAAACCAAAGAGGTTAATCTCTGCTTAGTTGCAGATGCTTCCGATGAATCAGATTCTGAATCATTTGAGTTGCAAGATATGGAGGAAAAAGAGGTTTTTACAAAACTTCCAAATTATAAATTGGATGATGATATCAAACTTACTCCTAGCGTTAAGATAGGAAATTGTTCGTATTCACGTCCCATTTTCTCATCTAAAAATGCTCCACCTTCAAAAGCAATTCCAAAGAAAATTTTGAAAAAGGTGGTGGAAGAGGTTTCTCCCATGGAACATGATAAGATGTTCAAGGAAGCTGAAATGGTGATCCATCAATTCTCTAATCTTAAGAAAGCCTTAAGCTTAGCTCATGATGAACTTAATCTGTACAAGACGGAGAAAACTGTGATGAGGTCTGAAATTTCAAATCTTAAGGACCAAATCAGAAGTATGACTCCTCTTGCTGATCAGAACCGCATCCTTGAAACTAAGGTTGCTGCACTTCAACTCCGGAATGATGACTTGGTAACCCAAATCAACGATCTCCAAAAGATTATTGATTCGTGGCTCAAGTCTCAATCCACCAAGGATAAAATCATGGACTCCCAAGTTCCTCCTGGAATTAAGGAAGGCCTAAGTTTTGGATCTGAGGAAGAGGAGAAGTGTGCATCCTTGAGTGAAAAGGATGAGGAAATTTTGGAACTAACTAAAGAAATTCCTAAGGGGAAGCATGCTAAAGGCAAGGGTAAAGGACAACAAATAAATTATGTCTACCTTGAAGGGAAGCAATATGGGAAGAACTCTTAGATGAAGCCAAAGGATTCTGAGAGTGTAGCTTCAGAGGAAATGGCTTATGGAATTGGTCAAATCCCTGCTCCAACCGCTTCTGGTGGAAAAGGCGGTTTTGGAAATTCCAAATCTGACCGCGCTTCTTCTTCGACCGCTCCTCCTGCCTTCAAAA
The DNA here is from genome assembly GCA_022495995.1 of Adenophora triphylla var. japonica. NCBI lineage: Eukaryota > Viridiplantae > Streptophyta > Magnoliopsida > Asterales > Campanulaceae > Adenophora > Adenophora triphylla. The sequence continues at coordinate 1,017,859 of JAFEMH010000087.1, forward strand.
GCAGGAATAGCGTTCCTAGAAAATACGTGGTCAAACTAAAGCCAGTTCCTTTTGTCCCAGCTACAACCGCTCCTCCCAAACCGCATGCAACTCCTAAGAAGAGTAAGGAGTTAGTAAAACCTCATGAAGCTTGTAGCTATTATAAATGTTCTGTGTGTGATGGTTTAGGTCACAAGGCTGCAGAATGCCTTTTGCGGTTCACATCCAATGCCAGGAAGAGTAAAGCTCCTTCTGTCAAACGGGTGTGGGTCGTAAAGGGTTGCTAACTTCAGGACCCAAGGAATAAAGGGGGACCTCGTTCTTAATATTTACATTTTAGGTCCTCTGCTTCATGGCTGGTCACTCCAAGGAAAATGAATGGTATGTTGACAGTGGCTGCTCAAGACATATGACTGGAGATAGATCATTACTTGAAGATGTCATTGAAGCAAGTGGTCCGTCTGTAACCTTTAGTGACAACAACAAAGGCAAGACCATTGGATATGGTATTATTAGGAGAGGAAACCTAACCATTGAGAAGGTTTCTCTTGTTGAAGGACTCAAGCACAACCTCCTTTCAATTTCTCAATTCTGCGATAAAGGAATACTTTGCAACTTCACGTCATCAAATTGCTTTATCAAAGATAGCATTTCCGGCGTCACCCTACTCACAGGGATTCGTAAGAGTAATATTTACATTATTGATCTAAATTCTGCATGTAGTATTACTAATCTCTGTTTTGTAGCAAAGAATGTGAGCGAAAATAGTTGGCTATGGCACAAGAGGTTGAGCCACTTGAACTTCAAGTATCTTGCTAAGATTGGTAGGGCAAACCTCGTTCGTGGTTTACCCAAAGTGGCTGACCACCATCCAGAGAAATGCAGTGCATGCCAGCTTGGTAAGCAGTCTGCGTCGTCTTTCACCAACAAGACCGCTCCATCAACTTCAAGATGCTTACAACTGCTTCACATAGATTTGTTTGGACCCGTAACCACTGCCAGCATTGGAGGAAATAGATATACCTTAGTGGTGGTGGATGATTACTCAAGATATACGTGGGTGGAGATGAAGATTTCCAAAGATGATTGTTATGAGATTCTCACCACACTCTTTAGACGGCTCCAAACTCAAAAAGAAGATGACATCATTAGTGTTCGATCAGATAATGGAACATAATTCAAGAACAACGGTGTTGCTCAGTATTGTGATGACCATGGGATTGATCACAATTTTTCAACCGCTGGTGTTCCACAACAAAATGGGGTTGTGGAAAGGAAGAATAGGATGTTGATTGAGGCTGGAAAGACAATGATATCTGAAGCCAAGCTGCCTCAGTATTTTTGGGCTGAAGCAATCAATATAGCATGCTTCACTCAGAACCGCTCCCTCATCAACAAAACCCATAATAAGACTCCCTATGAGCTTTGGCGAGGAAGAACCCCCAACATTGCATTCTTCAAAATCTTTGGCTGCAAATGCTTTGTCCTCTACAACGGAAGAGAAAATAGAGGTAAATTTGGAGCCAAGGCCGACGAAGGTATTTTTGTTGGGTATGCTAAACATTCTAAAGCTTTTCGTGATTTCAATAAAACTAGTTTAAAAATAGTTGAGTCTGTCCATGTTACTTTTGATGAGCATTCTCTCCTTGAGCCACATTTGGCTCCAAATGTTGCTGATGATTTTGTTGAGCATAATGAAACAGGGGAACCCTCTCAAACCGCACCTGAACCTCAACCGCAAAATCCAGCACCCTCAACTGAAATTCCCTCAAACCGCACGTTTGAAACCGCACCTGAAGTTCCTACTCCAGATGCAACTCCTAGGGAAGATGAAGTTGAGAATTCCCCTATCCATCTTATAGAACCTCTTCGTCAACATACCTTCCATGACTTCGCTGAAGGATCTAACGACATTCCAATTGAAGATCTTCAGCAAACCTCAGTCCAACCAGACTTACCCCCGGAGGTTCGTGAAGTCAGCAGTCACCCCCTCACAAATGTGATTGGTGATCTGTTTTCCGGTGTTCAAACAAGGAGATCAAATTATGACGAGCAAACTTCTCTTTTATCTCAAGTTGAACCCAAGAAGATTGATGAAGCACTCCAAGATTCCAGTTGGATTGTTGCTATGCAAGAAGAACTCAACCAGTTTGAAAGATGCAAGGTCTGGACTTTGGTGCCTAGACCTCAGGATCAAGGAGTGATAGGAACTAAGTGGGTATTTAGGAAATAAGATGGACGAGAATGGAAGCATCACTAGGAATAAAGCAAGGTTGGTTGCCCAAGGATATAGGCAAGAAGAAGGAATCGATTATGACGAAACCTTTGCTCCAGTTGCAAGATTGGAAGCTATCAGAATCTTCTTAGCCTACGCCTCTTTCAAGCATTTCAAGTTATATCAAATGGATGTGAAGAGTGCTTTCCTCAACGGCAAACTGCAAGAGACCGTGTATGTTGCCCAACCGCCTGGATTTGAAGACTCCAAATTTCCCAATCATGTCTACAAACTCCAGAAAGCTTTGTATGGACTTAAGCAAGCTCCAAGGGCATGGTATGAGACTCTTTCTAAATTTTTACTAGAAAAAGGATTCAAACGTGGTAAAATTGATACTACTCTTTTTATTGCCAAATATAATGAGCATACTTTACTTGTTCAAATTTATGTCGATGATATTATTTTTGGTTCTACTAATGAGTTACTTTGTAAGCGTTTCGAGAAGCTAATGAAAAGCAAGTTTGAGATGAGCATGATGGGAGAATTAACATTCTTCCTCGGGCTTCAAATCAAGCAATGCGAAGAAGGTATTTTCCTCAGCCAAGCCAAATATACCAAGGAGCTAATAAAGAAGTTTGGATTAGAAAATGCTAAAGCATATGATACTCCAATGGCCACCGGCAATAAGCTAGATAAAGATCTCAAAGGTAAGAAAGTTGATCAGACTTTATATCGAGGTATGATCGGCTCATTACTTTACTTAACTGCTAGTAGGCCCGATATTATGTTTAGTGTCTGTGTATGTGCACGCTACCAAGCAGATCCTAGAGAAGCATATCTTATTGCAGTCAAGCGTATAATCCGCTATTTATCTGGAACCACTAACCTTGGACTTTGGCATTCCAAAGATTCGAATTTCGATCTTATAGGTTATTCAGATGCATATTATGCAGCTTGCACTATTGACAGGAAAAGCACTAGTGGTACTTGTCATTTCCTTGGGAATTGACTAGTTGCTTGGGCCAGCAAGAAGCAAGCATCAGTTTCAGTGTCAACCACAGAGGCTGAGTACATTGCTGCTGTCAAAATCCTTTGGATGAAGCAGCAGTTGGTGGACTATGGAATCCATGAAGGAAATTGCCCTATCATGTGTGACAACACTTCAACAATTTCAGTCTCCAACAACCCTGTCATGCATTCCAAGACCAAGCATATTGATATCAAGTATCATTTCCTCAAAGACCATGTGGAGAAGAGGAATATCCATTTAGAGTACGTGGGGATAGACAACCAGATTGCTGATATCCTCACAAAGGCTCTAGACTCCAAGAGGTTTTCATTCCTTAGAGGAGAAATTGGTATGCTTGAACTTAAGTAAATTCCATACTTTTTATTAGCTAACTTGTTTGTTGAGTTTAGGATTGAAACTCTTAAGGATTGAGACCGCTTGTGTTGAAACCACCTGTACCAAAACCGCAAAAGGTCCAATCGCCTGCATCCAACCGCCAATTCCCAACCGCTTGATGCAGTCAGACCGCTTGGATCAAAACCGCATTTCAACAAGAAGTAAACTCTGTCTATTTTTATTGCTTATCTTTACTTCTTAAAAAAAAAAAAAAAAAAAAAAAAAAAAAAAAAAAAAGCTGTTCAAATTCTTTTATTTTTAAATTTTTATTTTTGACATAAGGGTATTTTTGCAAATGTTTTCCCTCAAAAATTCAAAATTTTAAGAGCATTTAATGCTAAGGGGACATGAGCATTTAAAGCCTTCATGTCAGCCGTCATAGAGATGTGCAGAAGGTGAAAGGGTGCAACAGTTGGTTTAATTCAATCATTCTTTCTGACCAACTGCCTCCACCCCTTCACCCTATATATACCTAAGTTGGTGAAAACAAACCTTTTCTGCCAACTCTCTCTTCCACCGTACTTATCCATCCATGTTATGTGTACTGATTTTGTGATTTTCAATTCATGTTCTTCGAACACCCACTTTACATTTTTGATGATTATGAATGATTCTGGGAAAAAGATGAAATTTTAATGAAATATTATTATTCCCCTTCCCAATGTGATCATTTTGATATGTTATTTGCCTATTTTGGTTAAGTTTCATGAATCTCTGTTCTTGGTGTTCATGAACTGTTCTTCGTGTTCTTCATAAAACCCATGAGTTTTTCTTGAATATTCATATGTTTTGGATGCCCTGATTTTGAAAAATGTTTTCCAACACTTAGAAAATTTTTCAACATTTTCAACTTTTTTGGATTTCCTCGGTTTGAAACCGCTTGAATGCAACCGCTTAAGGTTTTCATTTCCAAACCGCTCCTCCCTTTTCTAGCTAAAACCGCATGTTCTAAAACCGCATTTTCAATATCTTTTGAAACTGCATGCTGTTTTAGTTCCATTCCTAATTTTTTGAGATTTTACTAAGTATATAGGCTGGACACCATAAATTTCCTCTCTAAGCACCACTTGCAGTGTGGGATAAGTTTGGATTACAATGCCACATACTTAAGTAATCTTTTTCTCAAATCCTCATTATCATTGTGTATTCATATTTCACTTGGGGTTTGAAATTCTAAAGCCGCACCATTGCTTAACCGCTTGGTGCCCAAACCGCTTGTGAACTGTGAATACAAATATGGATCTAACACTTCATGTTTTACCTTGTAGGATCCATCTACCTTCCTACCTGGATGGGAAGTTAATGAGGAAGACCTCAAAACTGATGCTCTTGGAAGGGAGTTGCTGAGGAAGCTGAGAGTTTCTAGCATCCTACCGCTTTTCACCAAGAAGCAGGATTTCATTGTGCCTTCTTTTGTGGACCAGTTCTTTGCTACTGCAAAGAAAAGATCAAGAGTTCTAGATCAAGGTCAAAGAGTTGCCTGCCTGACCACTGTTGTTGAAGGCATGAAGCTCTCCATAGATTACATTGACATCAGAAGGCTTTTCAGATTTACTGTTGGTGGAGCTCCCTTAGAGGTTGATCAAGTCATTCAAGACAATGCTGCTTTCCAAACCGCCAAAGTAGACACCTTGTCTAAGAAGTACAAGAAGATCCCCAGAAAGAATTTTGGTGAGCTGATGAACTTTATAGGTCATCTAGTTGGGAGATCCATTTGTGGGAAGACAGGAAATCACAACAACTTTACATCCCAACAATGGATGTATAGTTCTGCTATATTTATGGAGATTCAACTGCATTGGCCTAAAATCCTCTACATGGAAATAAAGGATAGCATTGAGACCTATCAGTCCAAGGTCAAAGGTGAAGATCAAAGGTGGAGACCATTCTGCAGGATCATAACCGCTCTTTTGATGGACTATGAGCATCTAAATGATATGGTCACCAAGAATCCAGAGCTTATGGTGGACTGCTCAGATGATTGCCCAGGACTACTTGCTTGCCACACCTTCAGATATGCAAATGGAGATGCATTATACAAATCTTTGTATGATGCAGACACCTATCCCTTGAAGGAACCTTATGAGCTCAGAGATCCTACAACCGCTCCTCAAACTAAAGGAGCCAAGCGGTCCAGGAAGCCCCAAGCCAGAGCAGAACCGCCACCAAAGAAGACCAAGACCGCTCCAGCAACCAAACCGCCTACTGCTGATGATGGAGCTGGTCCCAGTAAGAAGAAGGAGAAGATGCCATCTGAAACAATGAACTTGGTGGATGAAGAGGATGAAGAAGAGGAAGACCCAAGTATTCCCAACTTGGTAGCTAGGGCCAAGAAGGCTAGGGATGAGATGGCTGGATTGACTGTGGAAGAGCAGATGAAGGTTCTTCAGGACAGAATTGATAGATTGGCTAAGGAACAGGCTGAGAAGTATCAAGCCAAAGGCAAGACTGTTGACCCAACCGCTCCTCAACAAGAACCGCTTCAAGAAGAGAGACCGCCTCCAACCCATCAAACCTCTCCTGTCCAATCACCTACCCAATCCCCAACCAGATCCCCTTCAAAATCCAAATCCATAACTCCTTCCCCTATCAAAACCGCTCCAATTCAGGGGGAGAAACCTAAGTGAAGGAAGATGGTAGCCAAAAAGAGAACCTCTAAAAAGAACAAGCCTGTCCAACCCTCACCCTCTCCTTCACCTCCCAGAAATTCCCCTCCTCAATCACCTCAAAATTCCCCTTCACCTTCCCCCAGAAAATCACTATCACCCCTATCTTCTCAATCCCAATATAACTCACCCCAACATTCCCATTTCATAAACTCACAACATTCCAACCAAACCCCTACTCAATCTGCCTATCAACAATGGCAGTCCAAGCCCTCTGCTGGACATGCCACCTCTAAATCTGTTAGGGATGATCCAACCCCAACCAATTCCCCTAACAAAAACCGCTCCCATTCCCCTACACCTAACCGCTCTAAATCAAACACCCCTTCAAAATCCCCAACTCCTCACAACTCACCCATTAGGCAGAACTTACCTCCTCCAAACATACCTCCCCAAACCCAAACTGCGCCTAAAACCAACCAAACCCAACCACCTACTATATTTCCAACCGCCTCACGCTCAACCGCCCCTCCTTCAGAATACTCCCAATTTCTCCAAACCCTAAACCTGATTCAAGGCCAACTTATAATAAACCAAGGCCATGTCATTTCCTTGACTGCCTCAAATGAAACCCTCCTTGAATCCAACCGCAATTTGCAAGCCAAGGTGGATTCTCACTCCTTTAAGTTGGCAACCCTTAAAGCTTCCTTGCTTGATGCCATTAAGGGGGAGAGATCTACAGCAATTCCATCCTCCTCCTCAACCGCCCCTCCTGACCAAACCGCTTCCTTAATCAAAACCACTTTTGAAGCCTTTCAGAAATCTCTTGAAGCAGGTATGGTCAAAGCCTTGGAAGATAAAGCATCAGTTGAGGAGATGAAAAAATCTTTGGATATCCATGGAGAAAAACTTTGTTCCTCCCTTGAAAAGGATCTGGGTAGCTTAAGCTCAAAATTCCTTGATTTCCTTCAATCCAGACCGCAATTATCTCAAGTTGTCCAGACCGCCTTGGATAATTTGCGTGAGGAAGTGCTTGCTCAGATTGACTGTTTCAAAGTAGATTCTAAGGTCAATCTTGATACTGTTGCTGGATAAGTGAAGGCCAAGCTGTACGAGATCCAAGATGAGTTCAATGATCGCTTGGACAACCTCAGGGAAGGATTCAACTCCAGACTAGGCTCAACAGTCAATGAACTCAAATCCTCCCTGAAGGTATCTGTGGATCTTGAGCCTATGGAACAAGCAATTCAAGCCCAAACCGCTTTAGTTCAAGAGGAACTCCACACCATTTTCAACTCTATCTATTCCTCTGTTAATGTAAAGCTTGACATTATCAAGGAAAACCTTGTGGAAAATACCAAAGCGGTTGGTGCTACCAATTCTACCTCTGCTCATACTGTCAATGCCCTAAAGAAGCTTGAAGCTACTCTCACCAGAACCGCAGAGGAAGTTAGAAGATTGAGGAAAGCGTTTGCCCCTGACCAATCTAGAGCTGGGCCAAGTGGAGCTGATCATGAAGTTAACAAGCCGCCCCAGCAGTAAACCACTTTTCCATTTTTGAACCGCATGTGTAAGTTGGACCGCACTCTCCTTGTATTTTCTTTGTCCAACTTACTTTGTTTTGTTTTTTTTGTAACCATGTAATTTTCCTTCATTCCTATACTTGTAATCATCTTAGGAATTAATGGAAATTGCATCATCGTTCCAAAACCTTGTTCATATCAAACTGCTTGTTTGTAGAACAATGAAACCGCTTATGGTCTTAAACCTCATTCAAATATTTTTCAACTCATAAATCATTCTTTTGAATTGATGTTTAAACATTCAGTTTAAACTGCACTTGAACTTAAACTCACATTTTTTAAGTGCACTGAATGCATTTCTATACTCTTCAAATTGTAAGTTTTTAATCTTTCAAAAGTGTAGAAATCTATAGCTTAAGCTAGTGTGTGCATTGACTTGGGACATGACTTAACATGTTAATTCTTATGGACATGTTTTTACGAAGTACAATGTTTGCTTTTGCTGTAGTAGGTAGGCATCAATCAAATAGGGGGAGATTGTTGGGTATGCATATTTTAACCCTCCTATTTTGTATTAGATTTGATTGAAACCATAACCTCCAATTTATTTTAAGGACTTTAGGACCCTATGTAATGAAGCTTAGACTTCAATTTTTTAGCTAAGTCCATTTTATAGAATAGGTTAATTTTAGGCTTGAAGACTGGCACAAGACTCATTGGATCTAAGGATATACAGTTCAGAAGTTCAAAACCGCCTAGTGGAATTCTTGGTTAAGAACCGCTCCTGAACTCTAGTGTGCAAACCGTCTTGATGAACCGCACATGCAACCGCATTGCAGTTCCAATTCTCAAACCGCACTGAAGGATCCTCAACACTGGTGAAACCGCACTTGTCAAACCGCCCCTCACCAGGACCGCATCCAATGATTGGCTACTTGAAGTGAACCACTTTTTATCCGTTGGAATCCACGTCAGCAATATCAAATGTCAACCACCATATCTTGTCACGTGACTACTTTTCAGACAAGATCTGCAAGGATCTTAAAAAGGTGACAGATGTCCTAACCTCCTTGATTGCAGCTGAAGCCTGATCAGCTTTTCCTGTAACATCAGTTCCAAAGGACAAAAGTGGTTGCTGTGGACCAATGGGATTGCATCAAGGACTGTCCTTACAACAGCTGTATCCAACGGCTAGTTTCTTGATGCTTGGGTATAAATACCCCTAATCTTCACCATTTGAAGATTGCTTGAATCTTGAGAAATTGCTGTGTTCATAAGAAGTTGAAGCTCTGCCCAGAAATTCTAAGTCCTTTGAATCTTCATCTTCAACCTTCAAGAAATATTCCCACCCGTAAATCAAGCCTTAACACATTCAAGAATCATTGAGCTCTACATCTCTCAGATTTAAAGAGCCTTGATCTTGAACACACACACACCTCACTTGTTTAAACACATAGTTTATTCATTTGAGATACACTGGTTATAGTCTAGGATTTGTTCTTCATAGAAAAGATTTTATTGTACTTTGTAATCTCAAATACTCAATATAAAATCTCTCTTAGAAATCCAAGACTAACCATCTTGGTAGTGGACGTAGATCGTTTATCGATTGAACCACTCTAAATAGCTTGTTCATATACTTTACTGCATTTATATTTTCTGTGCTTGCTAATTATTTATCTCTGTCCTTGTTTGATCTTTATAGTTATCTTTTATTGTGAAATTGTGTTTGGAGTTAACATTGTCAAACTACACTTTCAGTTTTACAACTGCTAGGAAAATTGCACTAAAACCGCCTTGCAAAACCGCCTCCTCAAAACCGCATTTATTTTAAGTATATTCCGCTGTGCATTTTACAACTCTACTTGCAGTTTCTTATACACTGCAAGAGGTTTTGTAAGTGTAGAGGTTTAGTTTTAAATTGAGGGCGAAAAATTTGTAACAGCTATTCACCCCCCCTCTAGCTGTATTTTTACCCTTGTTGCCACCTTTGGGACCAACACATCCCCTCTCTTCTTCCCCCTTCGGGTCTTCTTCCTCTGAATAGGAAAAATGTCGGTCTTCCTCCTACCAAGCTCTGGTGTAGGAACAGGATCTATCAAACCAGCCTCTGTCAGGGCCTTAGTAGCTCTAGCGTCATCTCTCATCTCCTGTAGCCGAGCTGGTAACATAGGAGCCCTCCTCTCCTGTCTCTTGACATAAGCCTCATAGTCGGTCACAACATCTCCGCTCCTGTCATGAGGGTTGGCCCTCGCCTCGGCCCTCCTCCTCTCCGAAACTGTCAGGTCCTCCGCACCAGCAATGGCCTCACGCCGTCTCAAAATAGCCATCTTAGTCTCCCCCAAATGCCTCTCGTACCAATCCAAGTACCAAGTGGTCAGAAACACAGGTCTCGGACGTCTGAGGATAACCCGAGGAGGAAACACGTCGTACCTCCATGCTCGAGAAAGAAATGAAAACACCGAAGAATCATCCATAGAAGCAGAAGCCACCACCCTAGTGGCTATATCATCGAAGTCCTCCAAAGGAGCCTGCTCCAAGCCAAACTGCCTCAGAACCAGAGCCGGAATGTAGAAGCTGGACTGAGAAAGCCCCGGAAGCATAACCACGTGAGATCCATCCTGAAGTACTCTCCGAGTCTTCACCCGCCAATGAGGCACCGACCATCTGACATCTTCAGTCCGGTGACCAGCTATCCAACGCTCCCACGAGCCCTGATCATCAAAATCCACATTAACCCCTCTCCTGGCAAAAGTACAAGGCTTGATCATATCCGAAGTTTCTCGAAGAACCCCCAGGCGCTCCATCAGCCACAGAGTCAAGAGAAATGGGCTGCCCCCGTGCATGTACTGCCTCCCAGTAGCTAACCTGTCAAGAGCATGAAAGGTCTCCCCCAGGATCAAAGGCGCAACATCTCTGCCCAAGCGACAGTGAGCAACTACATCCAGCAGAGCCCGATGACAAATCCAAAAAGAGTAGACCATAAACAAGGTCCCGAACATGCAGAGGGCAAAAGCATCCCAATAGGCATCATCAATCAAGTCTAAGCCCCTAAATCTATCAGGAAGACCGAAAATATCAAAATGATCGGGACTATGGATCATACCTTGCGCTTCCTCCGGGGAAAGATGAAGAAGGTTGCACAACCTATCAACGAAAGAAGCCCCTCCAGGCAAAGGAACCGCAATCTCTTCCACCTCCGGGCAACCAAGCAAAGCCCGGAATTCTTCAACGGTCGGGACCACTTCATTGTAAGAAAGGCAAAAGACATGCCTTCTAGTATCCCAAAATGAAGAAGAAGCTCTCAAGAGATCATTGTCCGGAACCAATTCTTTGAGAGACCACAAGCACTTTATCCTGTACCTTTCTTCGAAAAATGACTTCCTCTCGTGCATAATCTCCCTACACCACTCCTTGAACTTTTCAAAAAACAATATTTGCCTTTCTTTGGACAATTTTGGAGAATCTTTGGGATTTTCCATGGTTTTTCTCTTCTCTCCCGAAAATTCCAGTGAGTTTGAACTGGAGAAGATGAAGTTTCAATGACATTTATGGTCCAAACCAGATCCAACCACCGAAATAAATGAAGCCTGTCAGATGCAGAGCCCATCCGCGCGGACACATTTGTCACCCAGAAAAAATCTGCAGCAGTTTAAACTGCTGCACCACGGAGGAACATTTCATCCCAGCCGCTCGAAACCTGTGCAAAACCTGCCCAAACAGTTCATATACCAAACACTCACACCCTTGCCAAAAAACCGGGCTCATGCAACATTGCAGATAAAAAATAAATGATAGAAATCCTAGATTATTACATTCCAAAAAAAAAGAGTGTGCATAAAAAAAATAAACTGTATCTGTCAAAAAAAAGAGGTAGGTACAATCTTAGAAATCAGTCTCAGAAGATCGTCAGTCAGAATCCTCGGTGGCTGGCGCTTTCCCCCGATCCCTCTTGCGGCTCGGGCCCGCATCCTCAGTAGTCACGAATATCTCGGGCTCAGAATCATCGTCCTCGTCGCCAGAGGAAGGCTCGCCTGGACCAACCGGCACGCTCTGATACGGCAAACCAAGATCCGCAAAGAAGTCGTATCCAAACGAGAATGCGTCGGATCCCTGGACATGCGAAGAAGACCCACCGTGGTGCCAGACATGTCCCTGTCCATGCGAATCCCCTAGGATGACGTGGTCCGAAGGCAGCACCATGCTGGGATCTATGAGAGGAGAAAGAGGAGTCTCGGAAGAAGGCTCGGAGGGAATAGGGGAAGTCTCCCGCTCTACAGGCGCCGGCTGTGCCCGTCTCGCTCTACCCTGAGCAGCCCCACAAGTAACCATCTTCCTGAGGAACCTCTTGGCCCCGATCACCTGCTTCGTCAGCTTCTCCACAACCACAGCCGGGAACTGCACAGAAACAAAAGCGTCAGAAATAATTGAGGCGAAAAATGATGAAAGAAAAGAAAAGACAGAAGCAAAAAAAAGGGAGAAGGAGAAGCCATACCTTCATATCCGGACGAGGCCGGAAAGCTCGTGGAACCCGATCGGGGACAGGAATCTGTACTCTCAGCCTGACCCCGTCCTGGACGTACGAAAAGTCCGATCGAGGGTACCGCACAACCCCCAACCCCTCTCTCTCAAGAACCTGAGGCATCCTCAGCCTCCACAAGATAAATCGCGAGTACTCCTCGATCGCCACGAACCTCGAGTAGTGCTGTCCACCTCGATAATCATCCCAGGTCTCCGAGTTCTCACTCGGATGCATCATGTCAGCAGGAGGCTCCACTGGAGCCATCGGAGGTGCACCCATGCCATGTTGGCGCGTCACTCTCTCCCCCAGATAATACGCGTCGCAGGTCAAGCCCGTCAAGATCCTCCGCTCCACGGTCCATCTCTCGGCACCCTTTAGCTGCTCCACATCGAAGCGGTCCCAGGGGTAGAATATGATCCCCTCATCTCTCTCAACCCTCATTAAAGGCAGGCAATCCGAATACTTGAGGGTCGTGCACCCCCTAGAGCCTATCTTCTCCCGAGCATACTTGGACAAGGAAAGCATGGCCGGATACGCCCCGATGTACTCCGCCGGCTGCCGCCACATCGTGACGTGAAAGAACTCCAGAGCCCATACCTGCGAAAGGTGAAGATCAAATCAATTAAGTGCGAAAAAGAATACATGCTTAAAGAAAAGAGAGAAAGCAAAAAGAAAGCGTGTACCTCCAGAGGGAACTCAAAGCATGTGAAAGAACTCACAGCCTTTCGGCTGTATCTGTCTAGAGCGAAGTAAAGCTCCGCTAGCCCGGCCTCCCCCCAGGACACCTCTCCGGCTCTCTCCACGTCCTCCAGAGACCTCAGCAAAGCAAAAACAGCCGTCCCCTCGGCATGACCAAATAGCGTGCTCGAAAAAGAAAACCACAACAAGGCCCTAGCAATCTGCTCAGCGCCTATCCTCTCATCCCCAGCCTCATAGCTCCCAATGCTCTCCACGATCTTCCCGTGGACCACAGAGTACTCCATCCCCATCCCCTTTTTAGGAATGGGGGAAAACCCTAGAAGACCCTGCAGCTCCTGATCGCTATAGCCATCCCGCCACTCAATGCTGCGTCCCTTAAAAGACAGACCCGTGATCGCAGCATAATCAGAAGGCGTAACCGTAGCCTCGCCCAAGAAGAAATGGAATGTGTGGGTCACGTCCCACCAGTGCTGTGCCAAAGCGAAAAGCAGACCCTTACTCTTAGGGAACTTAACCAACCCCCTCAAGCACTCGATGAACTCGTACAATCCGGTCTCAATGACGATCTGTCTAGGACTCATCATCGCTCCTCTGCCCAAAACCGGAAGCCGGTCCCACAAGTAAATCACAGACTCCACCGATCCCCGAGTCTTCATCTTGTTCAGTTGCTGCGCCACAAAGCGATCTCCGCCCTACAAAAAAAAAACAAGCAAAAATGTCAAAAATTTGCATTTAAAAGCGCACACATGCATCATAAACATAAAGCTTTGAAGAAAATCGGGCAGCATAACGGCATACAATGAACATAGCCCCATTTTTCTCGCACGAAGAAAAAGAGTTTTCGGCAAATACCATTCATTCATTCATACATGAAGAAAGCATGTCAATAAGAGCGAGTCAACGGAAGGAAAAACTCCGTCCCATTTTTGCCTAAAAAGTGCACATAAACGATTTTCCACAATTCATTCATCCAATCAACGAAAACGAAATCCGTCCCATTTTTCACAAAAAATCATATTTTTACAAAAAAAAAACATGCATGCATACATTCATATCATTCACGGAAGCATCACCTCATTGCAAAAAAAAATCCTACATACAAAAAAAAAAAAAAAGGTCCGTCCCGGATTCGGGAAAATTTTCATCATCCCACATTTCAAAATGGCAAAATGCCAATTCTTTTTCCAAACAAAGTGCATATTTGGGTTACCCATATACTCATTACAACATGCAAAGTCAAAATTCAAAGCCAAGAACATCAAATTTTCGGATATTAAAAAAAAAAAATCACCAAAAAATAAATTTCAAACAAAGATCAACAAAGGAAATGAAAAGATTCGAAGTATACCGTGCGAAGACTCGGATCAGTGGCCCAATGTTGTCACGCATCGGGATATGGCTCCTCCGCAATCGATTGCGAAAGAGAGTAATGCCTCCTCATTCGAACGAGCTCTAATCGCCTCTACGCGACCGGGCCGCGTCCTTGACCTTGAATGGCGACTCCCCCGTGTTCCATTGCTCGAAAATCGAAGAAAATCGGAAGATTTCGATGCTCCTAGGGCCAACAATGGCGGTTTCTCTCTCTCCCTCTCTCGTCTGCGTTTAAATCTGTAAAGGAGAAGAAGAATAGGCCACGACCTTTATTTAAACCAGTCTGGGATGCATTCCCCTCCGCGCGGACCAAATTGAAGTGGCAAAAAGACTATTTTGCCCTTTAAAATTCCATGACTCTGCAGTTTAGCCCTCAACTTAACAGAGTTAACCAAAGTTAACCAAAGTCAACCCCCTTTTCAAAAAAGCTTCACGGCAACGGCAGTAAAACGTAAGTCCGATTTCTCCTAGAAAGATAACGGAATCCCGTTTCTTTCATCAATATCATTAACGCCAGTAAAACGTAAGTCCGATTTCTCCGAGAAAGATAACGGAATCCCATTTCTTTCATCAATTTCATTAACAGCAGTAAAACGTAAGTCCGATTTCTCCGAAAAAGATAACGGAATCCCGTTTCTTTCGTCAATTTCATTAACAGCAGTAAAACGTAAGTCCGATTTCTCCGAGAAAGATAACGAAATCCCGTTTCTTACATCAATTTCATCAACGGCAGTAAAACGTAAGTCCGATTTCTCCGAGAAAGATAACGAAATCCCGTTTCTTTCATCAATTTCATCAACGGCAGTAAAACGTAAGTCCGATTTCTCCGAGAAAGATAACGGAATCCCATTTCTTTCATCAATTTCATCAACGGCAGTAAAACGTAAGTCCGATTTCTCCGAGAAAGATAACGGAATCCCATTTCTTTCTTCAATTTCATCAACGGCAGTAAAACGTAAGTCCGATTTCTCCGAGAAAGATAACGGAATCCCGTTTCTTTCATCAATTTCATCAACGGCAGTAAAACGTAAGTCCGATTTCTCCGAGAAAGATAACGGAATCCCGTTTCTTTCATCAATTTCATCAACGGCAGTAAAACGTAAGTCCGATTTCTCCGAGAAAGATAACGGAATCCCGTTTCTTTCATCAATATCACCAACGGCAAGAAACGTAAGTCCGATTTCTCCGAGAAAGATAACGGAATCCCGTTTCTTTCATCAATTTCATCAACGGCAGTAAAACGTAAGTCCGATTTCTCCGAGAAAGATAACGGAATCCCGTTTCTTTCATCGATTTCATCAACGGCAGTAAAACGTAAGTCCGATTTCTCCGAGAAAGATAACGGAATCCCGTTTCTTTCATCAATTTCATCAACGACAGTAAAACGTATGTTCGATTTCTCCGAGAAAGATAACGAAATCTCGTTTCTTTCATCAATTTCTTCAACGGCAGTAAAACGTAAGTCCGATTTCTCCGAGAAAGATAACGGAATCCCGTTTCTTTCATCAATTTCATCAACGACAGTAAAACGTAAGTCCGATTTCTCCGAAAAAGATAACGGAATCCCGTTTCTTTCATCAATTTCATTAACGGCAGTAAAACGTAAGTCCGATTTCCCCAACGGAAGTTAACAGAATCCCGTTTCTCTCCACATTATCATCCATGGTAGTAAAACGTTAGCCCGATTTCTCCGAGAAAGATAACGGAATCCCGTTTCTTTCATCAATTTCATCAACGGAAGTCCTATTTCTCCGACAAAGGCTAACAAAATCCCCAGCGAAGCTAACGGAATCCCGTTTCTTTCCTCATTATCATCCACGGCCGTAAAACGTAAGCCCGATTTTTCCCCAACGAAAGCCAACGAAATCCCGAGCAGCTTTCGAACTACGACCCGCTTGATTCCCACTAGGGATACATAGGTAGCCTATCATTAGGTCCAGCCAACCGACCAAAACGGTCACCCTTTCCTTCGGCAGCAGACGTAAGACCGATTCCCTTCAAATGAAGTCCACCAAAGGACCATCAATCCCAAACCATCGTCAGAAAGGTCCGAGGCACCTAAAATGCCATCATCAAGGTTCGAGGCACCTAAAACGCCATCATCAAGGTTCGAGGTACCTAAAACCCCATCATCAAGGTTTGAGGCACCTATAATGCCATCATCAAGGTTCGAGGCACCTAAAACGCCATCATCAAGGTTCGAGGCACCTAAAACGCCATCATCAAGGTTCGAGGCACCTAAAATGCCATCATCAAGGTTCGAGGCACCTAAAACGCCATCATCAAGGTTTGAGGCACCTAAAACGCCATCATCAAGGTTCGAGGCACCTAAAACGCCATTTTCAAGGTTTGAGGTACCTAAAACGCCATCATCTTCAAGGATCGAGGCACCTAAAATGCCATCTTCAAGGTTCGAGGCACCTAAAATGCCGTCATCGCCAAGTTGACATCCTAAAACAGTCACACCAGGGTCGAAGACCCGAACTATGACCGGATTGATTCCTCTTAGGGATACGTAGGTAGCCTATCATTAGGTTCAGCCATCAGACCAAAATGGTCATCCTATCCCTAGTAGAGCGGATATACAATTTCAGCCATCAGACCAAAATGGTCACGTCTTATCCCCAGCAGAGTTTCTTTCAGCAAATCGACTGCAAAACTCGCTCACCAGGTCGACTTCCTAAAACAGTCACTCTAGGGTCGACGACTGAAGATAGTCGAAAGACCCGAACTACGGCCGGCTTGATTCCTCTTAGGGATACGTAGGTAGCCTATCACTAGGTTCAGCCACTCGATCACTTGATCATCCTGTCAAATATGAAGCCTTACTCTTATCGACGACCCCGCTTCCTTCGAAAGTGCCGTCGCCGAGGGGCTACTGTAAGTGCTCCAATTTGAGTAGTTAGTTTTTTCGTTAGAAAATTAACGAAAGTCCTTACA
Organism: Adenophora triphylla var. japonica; assembly: GCA_022495995.1. Lineage (NCBI taxonomy): Eukaryota > Viridiplantae > Streptophyta > Magnoliopsida > Asterales > Campanulaceae > Adenophora > Adenophora triphylla. The sequence continues at coordinate 1,035,119 of JAFEMH010000087.1, forward strand.
TTCCTAACATTTCTAACAATTCCTAACTTTTCTAACAAAGCAAGGGTAAAATAGGGATTGCTATTTAAAGTTAAACCAAGAAAAGAATCTCACAAAAGCAAAAGAAAGGTCAAAAACCCGAAATGGAAGCTGCTGGAACAAAAACTGGTTGCTTAATTTGAAAAATATTCTTCCTGTCCAAAGCCTGGAGCAGCATTTAATGCACCAGGCACGCCTTCAAGACGATCCGCGCGGACGAGATTGAAATTCCCAGAGGCCTATAAATTGAACCCCTCAGTCTCATTTTAAAAAAAAACAACACAATTCACAACAAAACCTTGGCAAAAATACTAGAGAAAACAGTGAGAATTCCCTTGAATTGTCACCTTTTTCTCTTGATTATTTTCCCAAATTACACCCACTCACTCTCAAACTCAAAGTCTCAAACACAAACACAAGGGAAGATAGGTATAATCTCCTTCTCCCTACCCTAATTTTCTCTTATCCATGCATGCATCTCATACTTTGAAGATGTAACTTGTTCACTTCTTGCCCTAGATCCAAGAGGATCACCATGGAAGTTCATCTCCATGGATGATCCTCTACAAGGATCAACATTTCTTTCAAAGTTGTTTTTACTTCTTACAAACACATTTTCAAAACCCTAAAAATCATTTTCATACATAAAATCTTGATTTCAAGGGATAAAATTCCCCTTCCCAAGCAAATGAAGTGCTTTAAGTCCTAATGTACCCTAAGGATGGCTTGATATAGTAGATTCACCACTAAAATGTCTAGTGATCACTAATCAAAGCCTAAGGAGATGGGGACAAAGCATGGATGCAAACCCCCTTTTAAATCACATTTTCCTTCAAGAACATCTTGCTGTCCAGTAGCATTGTTCTAAGACCTCAGTCAATTGTCTAATTTTTTGAACACAGAAGAACTTTGAATTGGCTGTTGACTACAAAATACTTTTTGTAGCCAACATCCGTAGAATTCCAGACATATTTTTACTTTATTTTTTGCGTGAGTCTAACTCCCCTTTTCAAATTATTTTCCAAAGGTCAGTTCATCAGTCTCTTGAAATCCAGATTTCATATCTGTGATTTCCAGAAGGTTTTGGTCCTTCAAATCATCTCAAAATGGAAACGACTTTTTCATAAACCTTATTTAAGGTGTTTTGAACAACTTTCATTCTCGTACTTTCCCCAGATTTTGAAGCTTTGAAGCTCTTAAATTCATTTTAAAATCGAGTGTCCACTACCTCTTTCATTCTGGCAGAATTGGTTTTCAACTTCAAAAGGTCTTTTGAGTATCAAAACTCAACCCTAAAATCACACCAAAAATCATGGGACTTGTTTAATGTCTTACAAAGAGTTCCCAATTTTTACCTTTTATCAGTTTAAAATTATTTTGGCCAAAGAAATACACACACACACACACACACACACACACAAAATGGTTTTAAGCTTGGAAGACTCGTTTTACGAGGCATTTCGGGTGAACCCTAACGTTCTTCCCGGCGTGTAACGAGACCTCCGAACCCAAAATCTCTCATTCCGGGCATTTTTCAAAGTTTTGGCCCTTAAAATAAAAATGGCGTGGCGACTCCGTTTTTTCGATTGATTTTCAAAGAACAAAAAAAAAAAACAATCTTTCGAAAAATAGGCACATCATCACAGTGGCGACTCCGCTAGGGACTTTAGCTTTATCTTTTTTTTTAAAAAAAAATAATAAAAAAATGGTATTTGGTATATAGGTGGAAACCATTAAGCTTCCTGTACCGCTCCCTAAACCGGGGCTTGGGATAAATTATGGTCTAACAAAGCCACGTACTGGTATAATTGTTTTGAAAAAAAAAAGAAAAAGAAAAGCTTTTGTGGGTCAAACTTCCGTCCCGTCATTTGAAATCATTTGTTGTGTGTGTGTTGATTTTACACATTTCGTGTTGTTTTGGTCGCCTCGGAAAAGTCAAAATTCTGACTGTTGGACCCGTTGCCTTGAGCTGTTTGAATTTTGAATTATGTGCTTATGTGTTCATTTGCGTTCAAAAAAAAATTTCAAAAAAAAAAAAAGTTTTTCAAAAAAAAAAGATTTTCAAAAAAAAAAATCATTTTTTTGCATGAATCATCCTCTTTAAGACACATGCGAAAATTTCTGTTTTACTCAGAAAAGGAAGATAGACTGCTTGCACACTACGCGCACTTGGCCTTACACTGCACACTACGTCCCTAACCCGGGGAAATCCCTGTAGCGGCCCGTTTGGTCTTATTACGCCTCTCGGTGCAAGCACGGGACTACCAAAACATCCCATGGAGCCTCGTGTCGACCATGCACTTGTCTGTGACACACTTTGTCTGAGACCCGGTTGGTTTTTAGTTTGGTCTGTGTCATGCCCTGTCTGTGTATAGACCTTTCCTTTCAAGCCTTAGTCGGCATACCAAGTCAATATCTTTCGGGGTCCCTAATCAGTCGAAGTCAGCTTTGTCCGTAATTTGCATCGAATGCTCATTAAGACTAGAATACCCACCAGACTTTAGGATCGTTTTTTCTTTTCGGTCGGTGGGACCTGCTTGCCCTACGGAAACCTTGTTCGAGGTTACAGGTTGAGGGTCCGCATGCGTAGTGACGGGACCCACTGATCCAGGAATCAGAATAGTTTGCGAAAAAGAAGAGCAATCTTTTCCAACCGATTAGGCTTAATAAAACATGTTTTAAGTAAACAAGAACAAATAATCGCATGTTGCATGAGCCCAGAGCCCAAACACCTACCCTCCTTCATTCCCAAATATCTGAACCCTCGTGTCTTTCCCCCCGCAGCTCCGCACAAAGCTTGGTTTCGGGCGCCGGGTCACCGTTTGATCAGTTGGGAAGAGTCAAGCGCATCGTCAGTTTCACCGTTTGTTCTGACTCCGGGTTTCAGAATGTCTGCATCGCCAGTAACGATGGGGACAACACCACTCCGCCTCCTGGGACTCCTCAAACAGAACAGCAGTGGAATCAGTTAGCCGAACAGATGAGAGTGCGACAAGAAGCACATCTGAATAGCCTTATGGAGGCTATTAAGAGCCATGGTTTGGCCGCCAGCCTCAATCCCGGTGGCACCTTCACCGTGGAAGAAGAGGAGGACCCCAATCCCAATCTTGGTCGCCCCGACTACTCCAAGATGCCACCACCAACCTCCTACAGTACTACTACTAGAGCCCATGCTCCTCGATCTCTGGGTCAGACCACTGGATCCATGCAGCCTCACGCGACGAATCAGTTCGCAGTTCCTTAGTGGGGGCAAAATCAGTACGGAATGTCTTCTCATGGGTGGGAAGACTCGTTTTACGAGGCATTTCGGGTGAACCCTAACGTTCTTCCCAGCGTGTAACGTGACCTCCGAACCCAAAATCTCTCATTCCGGGCATTTTTCAAAGTTTTGGCCCTTAAAATAAAAATGGCGTGGCGACTCCGTTTTTTTCGATTGATTTTCAAAGAACAAAAAAAAAAAAAAATCTTTCGAAAAATAGGCACATCATCACAATACTGCACTAGCCAGTCTCCAGAATAAAAACTCGTGCCCCCCATCAATCTCATCGCCTCGGGTTTTGGTTCACCCACACAAGCTTGAGCAATCAATGTGATCATCCCCCCTATTGATATGTTTCCCTTTTTGGTAAGGGCAAATGCCTCACATCTCCGAACAAAAATATCAACCCAATCAGGAATCACCTGAAAACTCCTTAACCCTGTTCGCAAAAGGTTTACCATAGCCACATTCAATTGAGCGGGCTCTCCGTTTGCCAACCAAGACATAGATAGACCTCTGTAAAATAATTTCCAAGCCTGGTGAGAAAGAGAGGAAGCCCTAAGGTATTTTTTTGCAGGGCAATCCTGTGAGCTCCGAAAAGAGAAAACAAGTCCCCCCATCAGCCTCCACCCAGTTTCCTCTCGGCTGATCAACCCCAAAGATTTCCCTCAACACATCATAAGTCACTCGATAGGCTTCATCATCCAGATGAAACCGAATAGAATTTTCTTGTGACCCCTTGCCTACCTCCAAAGTTGAAAGGAACTCAAGTGTATATCTCAAATACGTAGATGGAGTCTTCCCAAGGAAATTACCTAACCCGGCTTGCGTCATCAATTCTGTTACTAACGTCTCTAAACGCAAATCCCTCAACACCGGCAAATCAAGGAAAGTGGTGACTTGAAATTTCCTACCCTCCAAATTCCGCCATTTTTTCTTTTGAGCGGCGGTCAATTGGGTCAATCCCATAAACGGCGTCAATGATGCATTAGGGGAAGTGGGATCATTTGGGACTACGGGCGGCGGGTTTTGTCTACCCCTCTTGTTGCTACCCCCTCTAACGTCTCTCTCCTTAGGAGGCATATTTTCAACACAAAAACCACCTATATATAAGACAGAGAGACACAAATTTTAGTAATAACATTGTCTTAGTAAATAGTTAGCAAATAAGATCTAAACAAATACATATTATATAGAAGTAACAATATTAATATTCAACCATACAAAAATAACAAGTTTGATTGAAACATGAAACTTAAGTAATAACATTGTCTTAGTAAATAGTAAGCAAATAAGATCTAAACAAATACTACTCAAACTAATCATCATCATTATCGGCCATATCAACATCATCATTATCGGTCATATCAACATCAACATCATTGATATTAGTAGTTTCAATCTCGACCCCATCAACTCCCTCTCGCACCCACGATGCTTCTTCGTTAGCAACATTTTCATCCAGATTTTGTGAGCAAAATGGTACCAATTGTGGAATTGAATCTGAAACTTGTTTATCATCATTTGAATATATGTCAAAACTATCTCTTGGTGTAATCCTCATCACAACTTTCCAATCACTTTCTATAGGATCTTTAACATACCAAACTTGCTCAGCTTGAGATGCTAATATGAATGGTTCATCACCAACTCGATTATCCTTATACAACTTGTGATTGAAGTTTACAAGAGTAAATTTTTGCTCATCTTCCATCTTGCCTGTCCGGTTATCAACCCAATCACATTTAAACAATACAAATCTTATTGAGTTGCTATAACGAATTTCAAGGATCTCAATCAACTCCCCGTAGAAGTTAACATCCCCTACAATGGGATTATTATCCTTTCGGCTTGCAAAACTTGTCACACTTGTATTCAGCATGACTCCACTATTTTGAGTTTTCCTCCGTCTATCGACATTTTTCACTCGAAATCGAAAACCATTTATTACGTAAGACTTATACCGCCTCGCATCCATATGAGGACCCAATGCAAGACTCATAATTCTTTCGAGCACTACATCTTTCGTCGTGCATACCTTTTATAAAAAACAAAATTTAATAAGAAAATATTTAAAACGATAAATTGAAACTATTATATGAAGGTGGTTTCATACTTACATAATCCTTAAACCAGCTAACAAACTTATCATTATGTTCTTTCTCTATAAGATGTCGTTGATTACGAGGTAGTGTCTCCCTCAAATGTGCACGATGCATTCTGAGCAGATTGAAAATATGAATTAAGTATTAATTTAAAATATAAAAGATATAAGGAATGTAAGCCTCATGTAAGGAATCACTTACTCTAGGTATTGTTCAACATCTTCAGTATTGAAAAGCACATATCTATGCACTTGTACTCGTGTGATGTAATCAAGGGTAATTACCTCTTCTTTTCCTACAAAGCGGCCTAACTCTTCACCTTCATCATCATTTCTTCTAGGACGATTGGACTTTGTCTCAATGTCATCCAAATATTGCGTACAAAAAGTCATGCATTCTTCAGCCACAATTGCCTTAGCTATGGAGGCCTCGGGATGGGCTCGATTTCGAACATATAATTTTAATGTAAGTAGAAACCTACAAAAACATTTACTTATGCTAAAGCAGATGTAAAAAGAAATTTAACTTTTTTCAAAGTAAATTTAATATGGATGTACCTCTCTACCGGATACATCCAACGAAATTGTATTGGGCCTGCTAGCAAGGCCTCCTCGGCTAAATGCACCGGCAAGTGCTCCATAACATCAAAGAAAGTTGGTGGGAATATTTTCTCGAGAGCGCATAGTGTGACAGTCATCCGATCTTGTATCTTTTCGAGATCAGCAAGTGTATTCACCATTGAGGATAATTGCCTATAGAAATTTGCCAACTCAATGATGGCTTTTACAACAGAAGTAGGCAACGCTTTTCGAACAGCTAAAGGGAGTAGTTGTTGGAGCAAAATATGACTATCATGGCTCTTAAGACCCCAAATAGCTCTTTCCTCTAGATGTACACAACGAGATATGTTTGACGAGTAGCCATCAGGGACTTTGACTCCCTTTAGAACTTTCAAGAATGTGTCTTTATGCTTCTTACTTATTGTGAACTGAGCCGGAGGCATAATTTCTTTGCCAGATGGAAGCTTTTGTAGATGCAATGGTTTCCGAATGTTCATCTCTTTTAGGTCTTTTCTTGTTTTATCATTATCTTTTGATTTCCCCGCAGTACCTAACAGAGTATGTAGTACATTATCACACACATTTTTTTCAATGTGCATAACATCAAGATTATGACGAACATGATTATTTGCCCAATATGGCAACTCAAAGAAGATACTCCTCTTTTTCCAATTGTGACACAACTTAGGAACCTTTCTTTTCTCCAACTTGGCTTGTTGCTTCTCACCCTCTTCTCTTTTCCTCTTTTTAATAACATCTTCTATTTTATACTCTGTTTCCATATTTTCAACTTGTTTAAGCAATTTTGTTCCAAACAATAACTTGGGCTTATCTCTCACTTCATGAGTACCATCAAAAGAGCTTTTATCCTTACGAAAAGCATGACTCCTAGGCATGAAGCGTCGATGACTAATATAACAATACTTGCCACCATGATCCAACCATCGTGCTTGAGGTCTCACATTGCAACAAGGGCAAGCATATTCACCTTTAGTGCTCCATCCAGACAACATTGCATATGCAGGAAATTCATTTATTGTCCATAATAGTGAAGCTCGTAAAGTAAACAACTCGTTCCTTGATGCATCATAAGTTGATATACCATCTTCCCACAATTCCTTCAACTCATCAATTAACGGTTGGAGATACACATCTATCTTGTTGCCCGGCCCTTTTAGGCCTTGAGTAAGCACCGACAAGAAGAAATATGGTTGTTTCATGCATAACCAAGGTGGAAGATTGTATGTCATAAGCACAACCGGCCAAGTACTGTGAGATATAGTCATTGTTCTGAAAGGATTAAATCCGATAGATGCTAATCCCAATCTAACATTCCAAATTTCACTTGAAAATAATGGATAACGTTCATCAAATTCCTTCCACGCACGAGAGTCTGCAGGATGCCTCAGCACACCATCGTCTATTCTTTTCTCGGCATGCCATCTCATGAGTGTCGCGGCCTTAGATGACCTATACAACCTTTGCAACCTTGGCTTTAAGGGAAAATACCATACTTTCTTCATCGCTACCTGCTTGGGAAGTTTATTCTTGCCACTTGTTTCCGCACCTTCACCGCTACCCCCTTCTTCTTGTTGCTTATATCTAGAGGCTCCACAAATTTCACATTTAGTAAGTTTTTTAGTTTCATTTTGAAACAACATACAATGATTAATGCACGCGTCCCACGTTTTATAACTAAAACCCAAATCCGCAGTCATCTTGTACGCCTCACGATAGGAACTTGGCACTTTCGCTGACTGAGGCAATGCCCTAATGAAATTTTTTAATAGAGAAGTAAATCCCTTATCGGCCACTCGATAATTAGCCTTCCAGTGCATAAGTTCTACAATAAATGAGAGAGTACTGTAAACTTATCACACCCTTCCCACAAGGCTTGATCAGCATCTCTCAAAAGTCTAAGAAACTTTGCGGTGAATGCATCTGATTGTACGATTTGTTCAATTCCTGGCTGGTTACTATCCGGCATACCCATCCCTTCATGTACCATTCGCCTCACACAATCTTGCACGCCCAATTCAATTTCAATGCCATCTTCAGTTGTCCTATCATTATTATCATTCTTATACGCCGAAATGTACTCTTCCCCGTGCCTAATCAAATTCTTGTAATCTTTTTGAAATCCCACTTCAATACAATGTGATCTCACGGTTGCACGATCTTTTTGGTAACGATTTGCGCATTTTTTACAAGGACAATATATTTCTTTAACACCAACAGACTTTTTTGAGAATGCAAAATCGAGAAAGTTGTCAACCCCAGACATATACTCATTTGAAATTCGATTACCCAAATCAATCCAACTTTTGTCCATATATGACTTGACTTGATATTTTTAACGTTAAAATACAACCTATATATAAGACCGAGAGACAAAAATTTTAGAATAAAAATAAACTCATAAACAAACATAGTCTAAATATGTACAACTTTTGGTTCGATATAGATAATATACATTGTTGAAGCCTAGCCTATTAGTCGAGCTTGGGCCCATGATATAGTATAACCCCATGACAACATTCATTCGTTCTCTCTCATAAGCCCCCCCCCCCCTAATTGAGAAGCTAATTTAAGGAACTAGGTTGATGTGCAAAAGAATTGATGCACATCGGTAATTTTCCCTTCAGGTATTTACTCCCTTGTTTCTTGGTACTAAATTTGGTTCATTATTTGGGTTTACAGATCGAGGAGGACAGATGAGAAAACATATGGAGTTGAGGATGAGAGATCTCACTCAGTAGCATATTTTATCTAGTGTAAATTATTGGGGGAAAACGTGTTTTACTTCTCAAATGAGACTATTCTTTTGGACAAAAGGAGTATATAACTTCAGTCAAACATGGGCAACCAGACGTTTCCTACTTGGCGACAAATCAGTTCTAACCAAAATGATCCAAAAGAGATGGAAAACAAGATCCATATATCTGTCAACTAAAGCTTGACAATGGCTTCATGTCCAGACAATATAATTTGCTGTGGGGTCAGTGAAGACGAATCACATCGATCTGTAAGGAGCTTCAAAGCACCACAACGGGGTATCATCTACTACCTACTGTTTCTCTCTATGTGCAAATTTGTTACCAGTCTAATAATCAAACAAATAACAAAACATATTTTTCCTGCGAATGATCAAAACAATTAAAACCTATACGCTGAACCTTGTAGTTTAGTGATGTGTAAAGCATTTAAGCTTGCTCCCCAGCTGTGTTTTGTTGGGGAGGGGGGGAGCATGCCACTGTAATTCTCTGTATTTGTCCACAGATGCTGGTTAATGGATTTTCATGACTTTTGAGGTAAATTTACTATGTAAAGTAGCAATTTGCTTCAAATACAGTAAACAACAACAACAACAACTACAACAGTAACAGCAACACCACCAACAACAAAAACAATAGCAACAGCAACATCAAAGAACAAAAAAACCTAGAAATTAAAAGTAAATCAGAAAAGGGGGAAGAAATGTATACCTGATTGTTGTTGATCGAAGAAATCAGTGTACAATCAGCGTCAATTGCCCTGGCTGGAGGAGAGAAAGAGAGAGAGAGAAATCGAAAAGATTTTCAATAATCCACCACACCAAGAACAACAAATTAAAACCAAAAATTAAAAGGCTATACCTGCTGATTCGTTCTTCACCGGTGGCGGTAGGAAAAAGTGTGGTCACCGGCGTCGGCTTCGTGCCCTAGGTAGAGGAGAGAAAGAGAGAGAGACAGGGAGACAGGGAGAGAAAGCGCGAAATGAGTGTGGGAAATTTGGGCTTCCTGGTATTTATTGACATTTACGGCGGACGCGTATACAACCGTCGAAATAAGTAACTATTTACGGCGGTTAATAATATGCCGCCGTATATAACTTCAATCTCATATACGTATATGCCAAATGTACGTACGTAACATATTTACGGCGGCTTAAACCGCCGTATATAATAAATATATACGGCTGTTGTGTATACCGCCGTATATATATCTATATACGGCGGACGCGTATCAGCCTCCGTAAATGTCTGCCGTAAATACCCTACTTTCTTGTAGTGACTCGTTGGGGCTAGATTCGATCCTGACACCATATCTGCGTCTCTTCTGTAAGTTTTCCAAAGCTACTCAATCTCAAGACTCCCAACACAATGTCCGGCATCGACGAAATTCCGGGTGACGAAACTTTGTCCGAAAACAACCACAAACTTCTGGAAGAAGCGAATGATCTCCAAGAGGTGCAAGCTACCGAAATCAACACTCTCGTGGAAGAAATCCAAGAGCTTAGGGCAGCGCTAGCCAACAAAGAAAAGAAGAAGAAAAATGATTCTTCCTCCGAAGAAGAGGAATCATACACCAAAAAGGCTAAGGGTCGTCGCCAAAGCAAAAGCAAGAAAAAAAAGTACGAGCCTAGCTCGTCATCTTCCTCATCTGACAACGAGAGCTACACATCCAAGAAAGAAAGCTAAGGGAAAAGCAAGAACGAACCCCTCACCATGGCAATGTTAGAAAAGAAGCTTGCATCCCTCGATGTGAGTAAGGGAGCCTCGGTCTCTATTGATTATGACACCCTTCGTCAGTCCATGTCCAAGCTTCCTAGAAAATACAAAACACCTGACATTGCAAAATTCAATGGCACCACCTGTCCCAAATCACATTTGGAGACCTACTCTTGGGCCATGCTACCTATGGGTGTTGATGACAACCTGTAAGCTCAATGCTTTCCACAGACTCTCGATGGTGCCGCTAGAGATTGGTACATGACTCTTCCACTCTCTACAAGACTCGATTGGCCACTCGCTAGTCGTACCTTCCAAAAGCAATATGAGGACAACTCCACTTACCGCACCACTAGAAGGGATCTCGAACAAACCAAGCAGCTTCCGAACGAATCCTTCACAGACTTCGTCAAAAGATGGAGGACCAAGCTGACTGAAATTGTTGATAGGTCAAGCCTAGACGAACAAATCCACATCCTCATACAATGTCTTAGGGAAGAATATCAAGACAAACTTGCAGGCAACTACTTTCCTAGCTTCGCCGAACTCCACAAATCCGGTTTACAGTTAGATGACCTCATCAAATAGAAAAGGGAAGCCAAGAAAGAAAGTGGGTTCCGTTACAACAAAAGTTTCTCCTCCTCTTCCAACCCCAAGGACACTTCTGTCAATGCTATTATCTTCAATCATCCAGGAAATGGTAAGTACTCTGCGGTACCTCTACCACAAAAGAAGAAAAGGGATAGACATTACGACAAGCTTGAAGGGATAACTCAAGAAGAACTCCTCGAGGTGCTCGTCAAGAATGGAAAAATCAAACCAAGAGAAGGTGGACCTCCAAAGAAAGATCTTCCTGCTAATCATGCTCATCATCTCTTCTGCAAGTACCACAACTTCACTGGCCACGACACCAACTCATGTTTCAACTTGAAAGACGTCATCCAAGATTTGTTCGACGATAAAGAGATAGGGCTACCTAATGTTGTTACTAATCCTTTACCAAACAACGAAGTCAATTTGATAGAAGTAGAAAGTAGCTTCAAGGACCCTACTCGTCTAGCCATAACTGTGGACGAGAGTCCTTTTGAATTTAATAAATCTTCTTTCTGTTATATGATGTCTTGGGATGAAATCTTAGAACAAAAGGAAAAAGGGTCTAAAATAGTCAATCTCCTCACAGGATCCGGTCGTGTGATCATCAACAAAGATCCAAGGGACAAAAATCCCCCTAAACAAGCAAAAGCTCCATCATCAAGCGAACCAAACGATCCTCTCTTAGCCCAGGTAAAGAAGACACAAGCAAACATCTCAGTTTGGGATCTTATAGGAGCATCTCACAAGCATCGTGAAATGTTGAAAAAGGCCTTGGCTCAAATTACCATTTCCTCAGAAGCAACACCCGAAGAGCTTACTCAAATGATCGGCTAAGTACAATTTTGCAACGTCATCACTTTCACTGACTTGGACCTCCCATCCTATGGGAACAATCATCTTGAGGCCCTCTACATAACTGCTAAGGTAAATGGATACCGAATGCCACGCATTTTGGTCGACAATGGTTCTGCAATCATTGTCCTTCCAAAGAAAGCCTTATCATCATTAGACCTCACTCACAAAGACCTTAAGCCGTCAGGGCATACTGTACGAGGGTATGATTGTACTGCTAAAACTGCTTTAGGATCAGTCATGATACCTATAGAAATGGGGCAAGTCACCATGAGCATCGAATTTCAAGTCATCGACATCCCGGCATCCTTCAAAATGCTGCTTGGCCGCCCTTGGCTACACGACATAGGAGGTGTACCTTCCTCCCTACACCAGTGTATCAAGTTCAGACACAATGATACAATAGTCACCATACACGGAGAAATGGTTACTGCCAGCCCTACCCTTGAGGTACAACACAACACTTCTGATTACATGTTCAGTGGCTTTGAGATCGAGAAAGAAAGCACCGTGAATGTGATTACTCCAAGATACTTCCGTTTTCTGGAAACCTTCTTGTTTGAAGAATGATGCAAGCAAAAGGATACTTTCCCGGTTTGGGACTTGGAAAACACTTGTAAGGGATAACAGAACCACCACCAATTCCCCCACCACACATAAAGCATAGCGTAGGATACATCATTTCCATCCACGATGGAGGTGACGAAGAAGAGTAGGACTTCACTCAAGTCAAGTGGGAAGGAACCACATACAAAGGCCACAATGACCCAAAGGTCAAAAATTGCAATCTCGAGCCGTATCGAAAGACACTCAATGGCTACTTCATCCGGGAAGGGGAAAACATCCCATACTTTATATTTTCAGAACCATGGATTGACGATTAAGGAAAATGCCAACCGAGCTTTGAAATTTTCAGCGACTGTGATGCTTCACCAGATGAAACAGAACCCGTCCCACTAATTCCTAAAGATTTGTGGGGCACGAAAGCAGAAATGACCAGCAAATGGGACTTTTGTTGGGAGAAGACATGTTGCGACAGTTTAAAGACCTATGCCGGTTAGAAGACAACCAGATCCATGCAATCTCTAAGGGGGACGCAATTATAAATTGGCACGTCACCGGAGGACCAGTTGTTGATGAAGACTTCATGATCAAAGAGCTTGGTTGCACTCCCCATCCCCGCTGGATGATAGGCCCTGTAACTTTTACATTAGAATCAGGCTCCACCTGTAATGAACTCACTCAAGATGAAATCGAGGCGGTGACCGAACATGTATTCCCTTACTTACTTAATGAAAACTTTGATCTTTCTGAGTACCCTGAGATTGCTAACATCGTGAATGATGAATTAACTAATAATAATCAATATAACGAACAATTTAATAATGAATCATACGATGAGATAGACCAAGAAAACGAACAAATTTTAAAAGAATTAGCAAAGCAAGTAGGTCGTTGTGGAAAGAATGGCCCCGTTGACAACGAGGAAATGCAAACGGTTAATCTCGGGACAACAGAAGACCCCAGAGAAATAAAGATCGGCAGCTTCTTCAAGGGGGAAGACAGAGATACCTTAATGCAGCTCCTCAGAGAATATGTCGACGTCTTCGCTTGGTCCTACAAAGATATGCCTGGGTTAAATCAGTCGATTATAGAACACAAAATACCATTGCTACCCAACGCCAAGCCAGTCAAACATAAACTACGCATAATCAAGCCGGAATGGTCAATGCAAGTGAAAGAAGAGATCATGAAACTCTTGAACGTGGAGTTTATCAAAGTGATCGAGTATCCGGAATGGCTAGCAAACACGATACAAGTAGCCAAGTCGAACGGGAAAATACGAGTCTGTGTAGATTTCAGAGACTTGAACAAGGCATCCCCTAAATATGACTTTTCACTACCAAACATAGACATGTTGGTCAACACCACAGCAGCATACGAAGTCCGCTCATTCATCGATGGCTTCGCAGGGTACAACCAAATCCTCATGGCGAGGAAGATCAGCACAAAACAGCATTCACCACACCTTGGGGGACGTTCTGTTATACGGTCATGCCGTTTGGTCTCAAGAACGCCTGGGCTACATACTAAAGGGCAGTCATGACACTATTCCATGACATGATCCACAAGGAAATAGAGTTATATGTGGACGAAATGATTATCCACTCAAAAGGGACATATGGTCAGCACTTCAGAGATCTCAGAAAATTCTTCAATCAACTGAGACAACACAAGATTAGGCTCAACCCCACAAAATGCTCATTCGGAGTGGTCAAAGGGAAAGCCTTAGGGTACATGGTCACCGAGCATGTGTAAGTACCCAAATCTGGTTCATGCCTTCCGGTTAAGTTTCCCGACAATTCCTCGGACTTTCCTAAAGTTCAGGGGCAATTTGGGAACTTTCCCAAACCTTCCAAGGAGTGAAGGACTTGCTAGGAATTAAAATTTCACGTATTCCCTCATTGGAAAGAGCTTCTAGAATGCCACCTTGCATGATTCTAGAAACAGGCTGAGTCACTAATGGATAAGACCGCACGGCTTCATAAGCCAAGGGTTACAGTCGCACGACTTCATTAGGAAGCACAAAACTGCCTATAAATAGAGGCCTCCTCTATTCATTTTGATATACAATTTTTGGCACTGTTACTCTGCCAAAATAGAACCACGAATTTCCAGAAATCTGAAACCTCCCAAAATCACCTCCCTCCTCTCCAAAATCCCTCCAAAGTTGCTCCTTCCTTAGGAAACCTTCAAGGGAGATAGAGGAACACCACCATTGGTAACCTCTCCTCCTCTTCTCTTTAAAATATACTTGTCATTCTTGTTATATTGTCCCTTGCCATTTATATTGCTATTTACTTGCTTTATATTTGATTTATTGCTATAAAAATCAAGTCTTTATCCATGTAGATAATAATACCCTCCATTCCCCTATCACATAGGATTCATGGAAGATCCATCCCAAGGATGAACAATAAGACCATAAATGGCTTGTTCTAGGGTGGATCTCTCACATGATGATGTGAAAATGTTATCTTTTCCATATAAAAATGTCATCTTTTCATTAAAAATGCCATCTTTATTCATATAAGTGTCACCCCCTTCCCATAGACCTTGCTTCCAAGGATTGTCCACCTAAATGGTTATTAAAGGACATAGGAGAGACATAAAGGTCCTCCCTTTTCATTCCTAGTCCTAGCTTGCATAATGTTAATTACATATGTTTGCATAAAAATGTCATCTTTACTTTAAAAGTGCATTCCCCATGTCCCTCATGGTTGGATCACTCTCCAAGGATTGCCTAGTGACCTTCATAAGGCACAAAAAGGCATAGGATGAGTATAAAGATCCAATCTTTATACCCCTCCCCTTTGTCCCCTTTGGTACTTGAAGCATATCTTGGGGCGTAATGGTGTAAAGGTCATATCTTTGCATCGTTTCCTCCATATGAAGATGCCATAGTCGGATATTATTTTAGAAAAGGATGAAGTTGAGTCCCTACATCTTCGATCATCACTTGAGACGAGCACAAATGTCCCTATCAAGCTCAAATCGTCTCAAGATGTAGGATTGCTGGGCAAAGGTCCTTCCTTTATAAAGAGTCTCATTCTTGGACTATAAAAGAGGCGTCCCTATTCCGATCACATGTGACCCAAGGTCTCATAATGATGATCGTAAGACCAAGATGAGCATGGGATCAAAGTCCCGAACATATAAAAATCCAAGGAATCCCGAGCGATAACCAACTCATGGTTTATACGTCCGGAAGACCACTTGGCACATTCCCCCCCCCCTTTATCCAAACACATCCCATACACGAAAGCACAAAGGCAAGAACGAAAATTGGATCTTGGAAGACTTGCTTCAGCAAGGCACCTTGGGTGAACGCCAAACGTTCTTCCCAAGGAGTAACTTAACCTCCGAACCTTAATCCTTTTTTTCAAAGTTTTGAGGAAATCAAAATGGCGTGGCGACTCCGTTTTTCAATTTAAACCGGATGTCTTCAAACTGATGTGAGGCGGTAACCCCTTACACGAGAAAGGGGTTCAACAACCAAAAATAAAAAAGAGCCGCGATCTTGGGCATCACATTCACAGTTTGGCGACCCCGCTGGGGACTAAACCAAAAAAAGCTTTTATTTTTAATAAAAAATGACACTTGGTATATAGGTGGAAACCATTAAACTTCCCGTTATCGCCTCCTAACATGAGGCTGGGATAAAATATGGTCTAACAATGCCACGTACCGGTATCTTTTCAAAAAAAAAAAGGAAAAAGCTTTTTTGAGTGGGTTAGCCTTCCGCCGCGGATCCGATTCTCATGCTCGCCTTCTTTCTCATGTTTTTTGCATGCATTTTTGGTTCTTGGGATTGTGCACATTCTAAATACTGAACAGGAAGCTTTCTGGAGCTGAAAAGGTGCCAAAACATTCAGGGAAACAACCCGCAAATGAAAAAAAATGGAACCCGAAAAATTGCTTGATGCAGCCGTACGGCTTGATCCTCCCTGGATCCTAGCCGGGCGGCTTCATTGGCAATTCCACGAGGACAAAATCTGAGGCAAATCTGGCAGCTTCGGCAGCTTGGGGCTATTCAGTTCCAAGACTGACCGTGCTCCAGAAAATTTACGTGCTTAAGTGTTGCATTTTCCCCGTCTCAAAAATCATTCCTTTAAAACACATTTCTGAAAATTTCTGTTTTAACTCAAAAAGGAACATTTTTAGGAGGCCGCACACTACGCGCACCTTTTATATCCTGTACACTTTGCACACACGTCCTTTTAACCCGGGGTGGTTGTTCATCTGCAGTCACGGACAGCATTACGATGCTCCCGGGTGCGCACGAAATCATCCCAAACTCCCTACGGCAGCCAGTGTCGACCAATGCACAGTCCGTGTCACACATTTTAAAACCGTGACTTTTGGTTGGTTTTTGGTCTAGACCGTGTCATATAGCCTAATTGCATACCCCGGTAAAGGTCAAACCTTAGCCCATATTGAAAGTCAAGATCCTTCGCGCAAGCAAAACTCTACCGAAATTCCGCCAAGGAAAAGAGACAGAATCTTGACTCCGAAATTGACTTTGACTTTGACCCTCACGGATACGTAAGAGTCAAGCCCGAGTCCGTGCCAAAAATCGAAAGATCTCTCGTGCAAGCGGAGCTCTGCCGAAATTCCGTCAAGGAAAAATTGGCAAGATCTTGACCCGGCAATGACTTTGACTTTGACTCGCGCAACGTATGCAACAAAGTTCAATGTGACACTGTGTCATCCAGCTTTTACCGTCCGAACCATGCCTATTATCTTCTTGGACAATGCCTAAAGTCAAAACGTCAATCATGCAAGCGAAACTCTGCCGAAATTCCGTTAAGGCTGAAAGACGAGACTTTCCCGGCATTGCCTTGACTATAATCTGCATCGCTCGTGCGTTAAAAGTTCCTATGACCCACTAGACCCTAGGAGCCTTCTTCTCTCTCAGTCGGTGGGATCCTCTTGCCCTATAGGACCCTCGCCCGGGGCTGTCCACCTTGGGAGGTTGAAATACAGGTGGAAAATGAGGGGCTTATAGATGTAGTGACAGAACCCACTGATCCAAGATCTAGAGTAGTTGTGAAAAAGAAGGGCACCCCCTTTTCTAACCAAATAGAAATAAATAAAAGACACTGTTTTAAGTAAACTTGAACAATTAATGGAATCATAATTGCATTGTCCTATTTCTGGAATCTCCAATCGAGACCCCCGCGGTCCGATCTCCGATTTTCAATTCTGACCTTTCACGGTCAAATTTTCAATTGCGACCTCTACGGTCTGATCTACGATTTTCAATCCTGACCTTTCACGGTCAAATTTCCAATCGCAACCTCTACGGTCCGATCTCCGGTCTTCGATCCCGACCTCTCACGGTCAAATTTCCAATCGCGACCTCTACGGTTCGATCTTCGCTCTTCGATTCCGACCTCTCACAGTCAAATTTCCAATCGAGACCCTCCCGGTCTGATCTTCAATCTCCAACCTAGACTTTTCACGGTCCAACCTTCGATATCAATCTTTCGTTGTCAAAGAGGCAATCTCGACCTTTCACGGTCAAGTCTCCAATCAAGACCCTCACGGTCCAATTTTCAATCTCGACCTTTCACGATCAAATCCTTTCCGATCAATTAGGACTAGGAGAAAATGTGTTTTAATCAAAATTTAAGCATATAAGTGCATGTTACTTGAGCCTTCCGTTTAAACACCTACCTCCGAGCTTAAACCTCACCTACCTCCGAGTCTAAACCTCACCTACCTCCAAGTCTAAACCTTGCTTACCTCCGAGTCTAAACCTCGCCTACCCCCAAGTCTAAACCTTGCCTATCTCTTTTCTGCAGCGAGAAAGAAGTGGGTAAGAATATCGGGTCAGCGGCTTGTCAGTGCAGAAATCTCAGATAGTTCATCAGAATCGTCAGGGTCGTCAGTCCAGAAAGTCAGAATGGCAGATTTGACATAAAATAGTAATCCGATGATTAGGAAGGAAGAGTTAGTCCTAGCTTTGGAAAATGCCCATAGGGTTCATGAAGAGCAGCTGGCCATGCTCATCGGTGCTCTCCGGCGGAGTCCATGTAACAGTTGAGGCAAATGGTTCTTTGGTCATGATTGAAGATGAAACTCCAGGAACAGTGATCTCAGTCCCTCCATCCTACAGCCAATACCTTCCTCCATCCACATATGATCCCTTACCAAGAACTACTCCTCTTCAGTCCTTTCCAACACCTCAGGCCATCAGGGCTTCATCGCCCTCAGCTCCCCAGAACGGATTGGGTTTCATTACCCCTGTTCCTCAGTTTCAGCAGTACCTGCCAGTTCATGCTCCTGCTTCACATAATCAGTTTGAGCCATGTGGCTATGATCTGAGACCTCTATACTCACCTGAATGCGATCATGGGTTACTAAAATAAAATTTGGATGCCTCATGTTTTCTGTTGCCGTCTACCGGATTTAGTGAATTCACCCGTCAGTTTCACCAGTCTGCGACTGTGGTTCCCTCTACTTATAAAGGTCTCGTTGCAAATTCCAATAATTCGAGAGTTCCCGTTGACCCCCATGTGGTAATGTTGACAGAGCAAGTGAAACAAATACAGGAGAAGCTTGATCTCATGATGAGTACCAATACTCTCTCGACCCAAGATGTCAAACCAGGCAAAGAAATGATTCTGTCGTACAAAATCCAAGTGCCAAAAGTGAGAGAAGTTGACAGGACAACTTGTTCTAAGTTTGAGAAAGGCCCGAAGACACAACCAGTCGGTACTACCCCTTTCACTCATTACAACCAGCGCAGCGCTAAATCCTCCCAAATAGATCCCAATATCCCTCAAAGTCCTCCCAGGTTCACTTCCTTCCATCAATATGCTCAGTCAACAAAGTTCGTCCCCGTGACTTTTCCAACCCATTTCTTTGGACAACTTGTACTTGCTCCAGCTGCTCCATGGCCTCAGATCCCTCCAATTCCACCATTATCATGGGCACATAACTGATCACTTCCTCGGTCTGCGGTATGGAATTCTGAAGTTAAAAGAAAATGGAAAGCTCAAGCGTCCTGGCAGTCCAACCAGCGAAGAGTAGCTAGGCTAGGGGTTACCTATACTTAAGCAAGACTAAGAAATAAAATAGTCTCTCAGTCAACTTTCGTAGGTTCTAGTGCTTTCCTCATTCAATCAAGTCCTCCTTGGACATTGTAATTAATCTTCAATCTTTTATAAAAGAGTCTTTTTCTTTTCTTGCTAGACTTAAGACATTATTTGCACACCTACATTACATTTAATGAAATGGTTTTATTTTATATGATCACTTGCATTGCTCAACAAATAATCTCTCGAAATAATTCACGTTCTGATTAATCGGTGTGAGAAAGTCAACCAACTCCCTATACACTTTCCTTACCTCACAAAAGGCCTCCATCAAGCCATACACTTTCCTTACCTCATAAAATCCTTCATCAAGCCATACGCCTCCCAAATCATGTCCTTACCATCACCTTGACCAAGTCAACGACGGCGGCAACGTCAAGGGACAACAAAAGGCCACTCAGCTTCGAAAGATTGACCCCATGTCGACAACAACCTAGGAGCTTGCCTTAGACCTCAAGGGTATGAAGAAAGTTCAAGAAGGGGCTCGCCTTGGCCCTCATGTGCTTTAAAAAAAAGTGCAAAAAAAAGTAATACCCAGCTAGGCTAAAAACCTTGTAAAGAGTTGTCTAGGCAAAAAAACAGAGTTGCACGTAAAAGAAAAAAAAATATAGTGCAAAAAGCGTAATACCCAGCTAGGCTGAAAACCCTGAAAGGGACAGTCTAGGCAAAAAACAGGGTTGCACATAAAAAAAAAATGAGGCCAAGGACCCAGCACCGCCAATCAGAAGCTTGACAGGTGAGGCAAAGTCAAAGATGAAAGAATGAAAGTTGTCAATGACAAATGGAGTGGTCAAAGCAAAGGCAAAAATATTTCATAAGCCTTTCCACTAAAGGAACCACAAATCCCAGTTCCCAAAGCCAAACACAGTTCAGTTGAGGCCGAACTACGGCGACCCGAGATCCTCACAATGAGGGGAATGTAGGCAACCAGAAATGGTCTGGTCATAAGCATATTCAAATTTCAGAAAATCCGGTCTCATCAATGACCTCTCCCATAAACACATTCAAATCCCAGAAAACCAGGTCTCATCAATGACCTCCCTATACACAAACCTTTCTTTCACACCCAGCCAACCTTGATCCGCGACATTGGTTGACTTTCTCCTCATGATTAATCAAAATGTTTATTCATATCGAGATTAGTGGTTGAATAACCCGAACATTAATAAAGGGTTTTAAGCAATCTTGTGATCATTGTAAGTAAAACAAATTTTCAGATGTCTTGACAAGTCTTCTTTTTCTACATCTTAGGAAAGATAGTGCTAAACACTGACTTTCTGTCAGCAGGGGCTTCCATACACATTTACAAACCTTTCTACGCTTATACTCTCTTAAAAGAGTCAAACCCAAAGCGAGTTCTAGTGCCTACGTCGAATAAGGCCATCAAAATAACAAGAATCGGGATCTATTCCCACCTTTCAAAAAGTATGCTCCTGCATGTACAAATTTCTAAAAATTCTTTGCTTTCTTATCTTATTGCGGTTGACTGAGTGACTAAAGAAAATAAGAGAGTAAGTACGAAAGGATAGGCTTTTCCCTCTTCTGCTACAATTCGCATTAGGGCTACCTTGAAACTCTTCAAGGTTGGGGCTTCGCCAAGCCATTTCTTTAGACTGGGGATTCTTTAGTCATTCTTGGGTCCGCATCGGGTTTCTCACTATGTCACAAGATGGATTCAGTCTTGGTCAGATTAATCTCAGGATCACTTTTGCAGTACCAATCAGATTGGGAATTTTGCTAGGTCATAAGATTGGGGCTCTGCCAAGTTACTCCTTCAAAATCTAGACTTCGCCTACTCACTTCATCAAACCGGGGCTTTGCCAATGAAAAGATCTTTTCCTCACTTTAATAGAACCTGGGGCTTTGCAAAGTTTTTTCCCTCGGACCAGGGCTTCAATGAGTCACATCCACCCTCAGAGGAGAGGTGTGGTCACTTTAAAATTTGCTTCAGTCTTTGGTTCTAAAAGCCTGTCAGCATCAGTTTCAAGTGCTAGAGTTTGAGAAAGGAACTTTAATCAAGACCCGAGGTTTAAAATCCGGTCTAAGCCAAAAGGGGAATCCTGGTCCACATGACGCCTTTTAGCAGCATTGACATACATCTCATCAACAACGGCAGTTCAAGTTCGCACCCAAGGGATATGACCTCACCTGCTCGAAACCTGTCTCAAATAGCCCCCTTGTGAGATTGAAAGTTGTGCCTCATCAAAGATTGAAGATCGGACACAAAACGATCTCTTTTTTCCCTTTTGCAATCTGACTGGTTTCTCCATTGGCAGTGATCAAAGTTGATGATTTTTGGTCAAAAATGTGCTCTGGGATAAGTTGGGACAAGTCTAGGGTGAAAATGAAATGAAAAGATCATCCATTGATTTTATTTGAAAAAAACCAGTTCAGAAAAAACTTCCAGCCGCACGGCTTCTTTTGCCCTGGATCTGGTCGGACGACATCTTTTGCTTCTGCAGAAAAAAATTTGCAGCAGCCAAAGCTGCAGCCCAAGTGGAGTTCACACCCCACTTTCTCAACAAATCCTGCATAAAAACATGTCCAAACACCATTCATACAATCACATGTCATCACAAGCCATTTCGGACCAATTTCCGTCCCATTTCCAAGCAAAAAAAATCCCCGAGGCTCAAGTAATATGCAAAAACATAAAGCATTGATAAGAAAAGCAAATAAAGGATTAATACATTGTATTCGCCTCCTTGGCGCCCAAATAAAACGAAAAAATAAAAAAATTGTGCATAAAATTGTTCATTGTATATTTCTCTCTTCCTCCTAGGTCAACCTAAGGAACCCTAAACCTCCGACTCTTCGTCGTCACTATTTAGCTCGTAGAAGTTAGGATCCCTCATCAAGTCCTCGTCATCACTCACGTCAGATAGATTGACATTCACATGATCATACTCCGCCAACTGCTCTAGAATGCCCGTGTTGGGTCCCTGTCCCCGAGGCATGGCGCTGGTGGATGAGGTCTGATACCCTGAGGACTGATACTCTGAGGCTGACGAGGTAGAGGCTGTGCTCCCAATGTGCCTCCTCTTGCGCATGGGCTTCTGCACATTTGCCCCAGCCCTGGAAGCGTCGGCTAGTTTCCTCAGAAGGGACCGAGCCACATCCTTCCAACCTCTCTTCTGTCGTACCAAGCCATCATAAGTACGAGCAGGGACCTGAGAGAAAAGATAAGAAAAACTCACAAAATCTCAGAAAAGCTCAAAATCGCAGAAAGCAAAGAAATCCGAAAAAAGAAGGAACCTAGATATACTTACAGCGCTGTCAGCAGGCAGAGTATACTGGGGCTCCCTCGTGTCAATAATAGGCACCATGAACCTCCTCGGTACCCCGTTTACCACGTAGGAGACATGAGTAAGAGGCATAGGCGGATCAGTCGGCTCTGCTTCCCCGTACCCCTGAGTGACAGCCATCTTCACTAGCTTCTGCGGTGTCGTCAACCGCGCCTCCACAAAGGTGGCATACGGGGTAGCAAATTCGAAGTACTCCTCGGCCGCCACACCAGCCTGATACCTCGCTATCTCATTCGCTGACCAGTTCCTGGGCTGCAGCATAAGCAGTGGAGGGTCGTGAGGAGTGATGGCATCCAAAGGAGGGACATAGCCATGCTGCCTGGAGAAGCGATCTCCCAAGTAATTAACATCAAAGGTCAACCCTGTCAGCCACCTCCTCTGCCTGGTCGCCACCAAGGCATCCCCTAGCAAAGCCTCTGGGTACCTCCCCGAAGGATAGAAATCCACCCCCTCGTGACCATCTATGTTGATAACCGGTCTCACCATCTTGTAATCAAAATTAATCCGGGTCTTCCCGGTGAACTTATCTCTAGCCTCTCCCCTCCAGCGAATGATGGCCGGGAAGATCTCCGGATCACTCTGTTGGTTCCAAGGAAAGAACCCAATCACCTCACAAAACTAGACCTACATGTTCAAGACAAAAAGGGTCATTTCTCTCATAAAAATCTCAAGACAGAAAAATAAAAGACAGAAAAGAAAGGGAGAATACCTCCAAAGAGAAAGAGAAGCAATCCATAGAAGTAGCGTTGTTACGGTTGTACATATCCAAAGAGAAGTAGAGCTCAGCCAATTCGGCCTCACCCCAAGAGACCGCCCCTACCTCATCCAAATTCTCCAAAGAGTCAAGCAGGAAAAGCATTGCCAACGTCCCAGAGTTCGCAAAAATGGTGACTGACAGCATCAACCACAGAAAAGCTCTCGCGAGTTGGTGGGCAGTCACCTCATTGGCGGCAAACCCCTGCATGCAATCCAGAACCGCTATCTCCACAAACCTCGTCTCCATCCCAAGCCCCTTAGGATGAAGGTCAAAACCTACCAGAGCTCTGAACTCGGCTGCAGTGATGTGATTTCTCCAGGTCACAGGCCTCCGGCCTCCTAGTGAACTATAAGCCAGTAATAGCAGTGAAATCGGCAGGAGTCACCGTGATCTCCCCCCAGCTAAGATGAAAGCTGTGGGTGGTGTCCCACCAGAACTCTGAAAGCGCCTGAACCAGCCCCTTGCTCTTAGAGGTCACATGAATGCCTCTACCAATTGCATCAATGAAATAATCAAGCCCGGTAGCCATCACCAGCTGCTTAGGATTCACCCCATCCTTCTCGAAGTCGGGCATCCTATCCCACAGCTTCACAGCCACCTCAGAGGGTCCCCTCGACTTGTTCTCCTGTAGGAAAACACAACAAAAAAATGTGTGAGTCCTTCCTTTCATCTCAAAAGCATGCATATATTCAAAAGTGCACATATTTTCAAAGAAAAGCATTCATAAAAGATTTCTAGCATCCTTTGACAAGAAAACGTGACCTTCATCATTTGAAACACGTCATCTCGAGCACATTGCTCTCTCAAGAACAAAATCCCAATTTTCACAAGATTCTTTGCACATAAGTATTAATCTTTCAAAATGGCATGCATGAATCCTTTTCATCCTCCAAAATCTTGTTTTCCCATCCATGATAAAAAATTTACCTAGTTCTAGCACATGCAAGGACTCCATCACATTTTAGACATAATTTTTCTTACTTTATTTTCAAAAAAAGTTAGTCATTCTCATATTTTCCAAATAAATTGCGCATGCATGTTCATTTATGTCCTTATCCTCATAGGTTAATCATCAAATTCCCAAAATCATCAACAAAAATCATAGGAAAATTCAAAAAATTCCTAAAAATCGTGTCAAGCCCTAAATCAATCAAAAATCAATCAAAATTGACAAAATCAAGCAAATCAAGAATGCTTACCCTAATAGATTGAGGTTTCGTCGATTTGTGCTCCCTCCTCCAGGGATAGAGCTCAGAATGAGGTGTGTTGAAATCATACTTTCGCTCGGTTCGAACGAACTCCCTCCTCCTCCTCCTAGCGGCATCCGACAAAGTCCTCCGCGCTTGCCTAGGTACAATATTCCCCTCCGGATCCATCTTGAGCCTAAGAAGCAAGAGAATTGAAGAATTTTGAAAAATTCTCTCTCTACTCTCTCTCTTCTCCTCGACAGAAACAAGGCGACAATGGCGCCTTTGCCCGTTTCAATTCTGTTTAAATAATCTGGTGAAATTAAGATTCTAGTCGGAAGGCTTCTTTTGCCTCATCTCTCGCCGGGCGGCTTCATCCGCTTTGTGCTGAATTTACACTTTTGCCCCTGGACTTTCCACTTAGGCATACAATTCACGTTATCTCTTAACCAGAGTAATGTTGTTTCCCAAGGGTATCCGTTATCTCTAAAGAGAATAAACCTTTCTCTCGAAGCGCCTCCGTTACTTCTGTTATAACGGAATAACGCTAGGTGACATCCTCCGAATTGTCAAAACTCAAACTTTAGCTACCTCTATCTCATAGATAGTGAAGTACGCTTAATTTTTTCCAACTTTAGCTACCTCTATCCCATGGATAGTGAAGTACGCTCAATTTTTTTCAACTTTAGCTACCTCTATCCCATAGATAGTGAAGTACGCTCAAGTTTTTCCAACTTTAGCTACCTCTATCTCATAGATAGTGAAGTACGCTCAAGTTTCTCCAAACTTTAGCTACCTCTATCTAATAGATAGTGAAGTACGCTCAAGTTTTTCCAACTTTAGCTACCTCTATCCCATAGATAGTGAAGTACGCTCAAGTTTTTCCAACTTTAGCTACCTCTATCCCATAGATAGTGAAGTACGCTCAAGTTTTTCCAACTTTAGCTACCTCTATCTCATAGATAGTGAAGTACACTCAAGTTTCTCCAAACTTTAGCTACCTTTATCCCATAGATAGTGAAGTACTCTCAAGTTTTTCCAACTTTAGCTACCTCTATCCCATAGATAGTGAAGTACGCTCAAGTTTTTCCAACTTTAGCTACCTCTATCTCCTCGATAGCGACGTAAGTTTTAGTTTCTTCAGGTGACAACCTCCATTAATTGTCAATCAGGTGACAACCTCCATTGATTGTCAATCAGGTGACAACCTCCATTAATTGTCAATCAGGTGACAACCTCCATTAATTGTCAATAAGGTGACTCCTCCATTAATCGTCAAAATCTCAAGGATACTAGACACTGTTCCTAACTATCTAGTGAGATGTGAATTACGACCAAGGCTTGATTCCCCCAGGATACGTAGGGAGCCTTTCATAAAGGTCCAGCCATCTGACCGCAATGGTCACCCTTTTCATTCATCACTCCTCAGTGGTGCATGAGCCTTTCATAAAGGTCCAGCCATCCGACCGCAATGGTCACCCATTTCATTCATCACTCCTCAGTGGTGCATGAGCCTTTCATGAAGGTCCAGCCATCCGACCACATTGGTCACCCTTTTCATTCATCACTCCTCAGTGGTGCATGAGCCTTTCATAATGGTCCAGCCATCCGAACACATTGGTCACCCCTCTTCATTCATCACTCCTCAGTGGTGAAGTTGCCCCTCATAAAGGTCTAGATATCCGACCACATTGGTCACTTCCTTCCTCTGGCATATCCCCAGTAGGATCAACCATTTGACCTCCTAGGTCACTTTCCCTTCTATCTTCCAAGCAAGATACCAATTTCTCTTCGCCATTCCCCAGTGGATCCCGAACTACGACCTGGCTTGATTCCTCCGGATACGTAGTTAGCCTACATTAGGTTCAGCCAATTCGTCACATATGACACCCCTTTCCCCAGCGGATCTTTTCCTGAACTACGATCATGGCTTGATTCCTCCGGGATACGTAGGTAGCCTTCCAAAGGTTCAGCCACTCGACCACCTTGGTCACCCAATCCATCTCGGCAGTTCGCCAGATTGGATCCTTTTTTATCGACAACCCCACTCGCCCTGCAAGTGACGTTGCCGAGGGGTTTCTGTAAGTACCCAAATCTGGCTCATGCCTTCCGGTTAAGTTTCCCGGCAATTCCTCGGACTTTCCTAAAGTTCAGGGGCAATTTGGGAACTTTCCCAAACCTTCCAAGGGGTGAAGGACTTGCTAGGAATTAAAATTCCTTGTAGTCCCTCGTTGGAAAGAGCTTCTAGAATGCCACCTTGCATGATTCTAGAAACAGGCTGAGTCACTAATGGATAAGACCGCACGGCCTCATTAGCCAAGGGTTACAGCCGCACGACTTCATTAGGAAGCACAAAACTGCCTATAAATAGAGGCCTCCTATATTCATTTTGATATACAATTTTTGGCACTATTACTCTGCCAAAATAGAACCACGAATTTCCAGAAATCTAAAACCTCCCAAAATCACCTCCCTCCTCTCCAAAATCCCTCCAAAGTTGCTCCTTCCTTAGGAAACCATCAAGGGAGATAGAGGAACACCACTATTGGTAACCTCTCCTCCTCTTCTCTTTAAAATATACTTGTCATTCTTGTTATATTGCCCCTTGCCATTTATATTACTATTTACTTGCTTTATATTTGATTTATTGCTATAAAAATCAAGTCTTTATCCATGTAGATCATAATACCCCCCATTCCCCTATCACATAGGATTCATGGAGGATCCATCCCAAGGATGAAAAATAAGACCATAAATGGCTTGTTCTAGGGTGGATCTCTCACATGATGATGTGAAAATGTTATCTTTTCCATATAAAAATGTCATCTTTTTATTAAAAATGCCATCTTTATTCATATAAATGTCACCCCCTTCCCATAGACCTTGCTTCCAAGGATTATCCACCTAAATGGTTCTTAAAGGACATAGGAGAGCCATAAAGGTCCTCCCTTTTCATTCCTAGTCCTAGCTTGCATAATGTTCATTACATATGTTTGCATAAAAATGTCATCTTTACTTTAAAAGTGCATTCCCCATGTCCCTCATGGTTGGATCACTCTCCAAGGATTGCCTAGTGACCTCCATAAGGCACAAAAAGGCATAGGATGAGTATAAAAATCCAATCTTTATACCCTTCCCCTTTGTCCCCTTTGGTACTTGAAGCATCTCTTGGGGCGTAATGCTGTAAAGGTCATATCTTTACATCGTTTCCTCCATATGAAGATGCCATAGTCGGATATTCCTTTAGAAAAGGATGAACTTGAGTCCCTACATCTCCGATCATCACTTGAGACGAGCACAAATGTCCCTATCAAGCTCAAATCGTCTCAAGATGTAGGATTAATGGGCAAAGGTCCATCCTTTCTAAAGAGTCTCATTCTTGGACTATAAAAGAGGCGTCCCTATTCCGATCACATGTGACCCAAGGTCTCATAATGATGATCATAAGTCCAAGATGAGCACGGGATCAAAGTCCCGAACATATCAAAATCCAAGGAATCCCGAGCGATAACCAACTCATGGTTTATAAGTCCGGAAGACCACTTGGCACATCCCCCCCCCTTTTATCCAAATACATCCCACACACGAAAGCACAAAGGCAAGCACAAAAATTGGATCTTGGAAGACTTGCTTCGGCAAGGCACCTTGGGTGAATGCCAAACGTTCTTCCCAAGGAGTAACTTAACCTCCGGACCCTAATCCTTTTTTTCATAGTTTTGAGAAAATCAAAATGGCGTGGCGACTCTGTTTTTCAATTTAAACCGGATGTCTTCAAACCGATGTGGGGCGGTGACCCCTTACTCGAGAAAGCGATTCAACAACAAAAAATAAAAAAGAGCCGCGATCTTTGGCACCACATTCACAGCATAGCATAGAAGCAGACCCCGCCAAGATAATGGCCATCATAGATATGCCTCCACCCAGAACGCATAAAGAAGTAAAGGGATTCATGGGCAGACTCCAATACATCAGTCGATTCATCAATCAACTGACTACAATGTGTGATCCCATCATCAAGCTACTTTAGAAAAATGCACCTCAAGAGTGGACCGAGGAATATCAAGAAGCATTCGAGGAAGTTAAGCATTACTTAACTTCCCCACCCATCCTGGTTCCACGACACAAGGAAAAGCCTTTAAAGCTATACCTCACGGTTACGGACAATGCACTAGGGGCTATGCTCTCTCAAGAACAGCCTGCTTCACACACAGAGAATGCCATCTACTTTGTCAGCCGCAGATTCCAAGGCAGCAAAATGAACTACTCTCCACTTGACAAATCTTGCGCTGCTCTTGTTTGGGTATCACAAAGACTAAAGCACTATATGAAAGCCTTCCCGGTTCGTCTCATTGCAAGAATGGATCCTTTGAAGTACATCCTAGACAAATCAAATTTGTCTTCGAGACTGGTTAAATGGTATTTCATGCTCGCGGGATATGATATCACTTACGTCACTCAGAAATCCGTCAGGGGGAGTGTATTCGCAGACCAGTTGGCCGAATTACCTTGTGACGAAGTGAAGGGGGAAGACCCGCGATTCCCTGATGAAGACATCATGACTATAGAAGAAGAAAATAAGTGGCAATTATTTTTCGATGGCGCAGCCAACAAGAGAGGGTTCGGCATCGAAATGTTGTTAGTAGATCCCGATGACATCTATACTCCACTAGCAATACGTCTTGAATTTGACGCCACCAACAACACCGCAGAATATGAGGCTTGTATAGCGGGGCTTGAAGCAGCCCTAGAGCGCAACATGATCGAACTTGAGGTATTTGGGGACCCCCAGTTAATCATCAATCAGACACTTAAGAAGTGGAGGATTCAAGATACAACCCTTCAAAGATACAATGCCCACCTCTAAGAGTTGGTGCAACAATTTCAGGAAATCTCGTTCCACTATCTTCCTAGAGACAAAAACCGGTTTGCTGATGCATTGGCTAAACTCGCCTCCTTGGTCAAAATCCCTATAGAAAGGCAGTCAAACCCTTCAAAATAACACAACGCGCAACTCCTGCCTACTGCGCCGTTATAGATCTCCATGACTACAAAGACAAATGGTCATCCGAATGTGCCACCGTTGAGGATTCCGAAAAGAAACTGTGGTACCATGACATTTTGCATTTCATCCTAGATGGAACCATCCCGCCTGAGACCGACCAGAAGACTCAGATCGCCCTTAAAAGACTGGCAGCTAACTACGTCATTATTGCTGGCCGTCTATTCAAGAAACATTTCCAAGGAAACCTCCTTTATGCCACCGAAGAAGAGGCCCAAGAAATAATGGACCATGTTCATCAAGGTATATGTGGAACCCACATGAGCAGAAACATGCTCGCCAAAAAGATCATCAGACAAGGGTACTCTTGGCTAACCATGGAAGCCGACTGAACCAGAATGGTCAACAAATGCCATAAGTGTCAGATACACGCCAACCTTCAGCACGCAGCGCCTTCCTTACTGTACCCTATGACTTCTCCTTGGCCGTTCTTGACATGGGGGATAGATGTGATTGGAAAGGTCACTCCCACAGGAGCCAATGAACACTACTTCGTCCTAGTAGCCATCGACTATTTAACTAAATGGGTCGAGGCTGCCTCCTACAAAGTTTTGAATGCCAGAAAGGTTGCAGAATTCATCAAACACAACAGCATCTGCCGATACGGGGTCCCGCAAGAGATGATATCCAATAATGGCTCGCACTTCGAGAAAGAAACCGATTGCCTCCTAATAGAGTACAAAATCATAAGGCACAAGTCATCTCCTTACAGGCCTCAGACGATTAGAGCAGTTGAAGCCGCAAACAAGACAATTGAAATCATCATAAAAAAATGGCAATCACTGGGAAAGACTGGCCCAACAAGCTACCCTTCGCACTTTGGGGATACCGCACCTCAGTCCGAACAGCTACAGGGGAGACACCCTATGCCCTCATATTTGAGATGGAGGTTGTCCTACCGATAGAATTGGAAATACTATCACTAATGGTTATCCTAGAAAACCAAGTGAACGAAGTCGACTGGCTAGAAAGCAGATAGCCTTGCAAGATGAAAGGAGGCTGAAAGCAGCCGAGCACACTCAAGCCTACTAAAGAAGATTGGCAAGAGCTTTCAAAAAAAAGGTCAAGACAAGGAATATTAGAGTAGGCGACCTGGTTCTCCGTGAGCATCGTCCTGGACCTTTCAACCCGCTAGGCAAGTGGGGACCAAGATGGATAGGACCCTACATCGTGATGAAGATATTCTCTGGGGGAGCCCTTCAGCTAGTAGACTTAGACGGAGATCAGCTACCGAAGCCAGTCAACATGGACAAACTCAAGAAATACTTCGCGTGACTTGGCCTCTTAAAAATAAAAAATGCTATCACTGGGAAAGACTGGCCCGATAAGCTACCCTTCGCACTTTGGGGATACCGCACCTCAGTTCGAACAGCTACAGGGGAGACTCCCTACGCCCTCACATTCGGGATGGAGGTTGTCCTACCGATAGAATTGGAAATACTTTCACTAAGGTTTATCCTAGAAAACCAAGTGAACGAAGTCGACTTGCTAGAAAGCAGATACGAATAGTTAGCCTTGCAAGATGAAAGGAGGCTGAAAGCAGCCGAGCACACTCAAGCCTACCAAAGAAGAATGGCAATAGCTTTCAACAAAAAGGTCAAGACAAGGAATATCAGAGTAGGTGACCTGGTTCTCCGTGAGCATCGTCCTGGACCTTTCAACCCGCTAGGCATGTGGGGACCAAGATGGATAGGACCCTACATCGTGAAGAAGATATTCTCTGGGGGAGCCCTTCAACTAGTAGACTTAGACGGAGATCAGCTACCGAAGCCAGTCAACATGGACAAACTCAAGAAATACTTTGCGAGACTTGGCATCTTAAAAAGAAAAAATGCTCGCTAGGTTGATAATCTCGAAGGGGACGGCCTAGGCAAAAATTAGAGCTTGCACAAGAAAAGAAGCCCGCTAGATTGAAAACCTGAAAGGGCGGTCTAGGCAAAAGCAAGGGTGTGCATAAAAAAAAAAAAAGAAGCCTTGTCTCGCGCGAGAATACCTCTCGGCCTGAAACCGTATTTTGCCCTTTTTTCTCTCAAAAATGAACTACGTTAGACCTGGGCCTCTTATTTAATTGATGTAAAAGAGGAACGTAGGCAGCCTTCGGGTTGGGTCTAATTAAATAAATAAATCTAAGCTTGTCCTTTTATTAATCAAATGCATTTTATTAAATGACAAAAGGGAAATCCTAACCACAACGACTAATTTGCTAAGCTAACAATCTTGAAAAAAAATAACTAATAAAATACAACTATTGATCTATCAAAGCAATCTCTTGGTACTCCTTAAGATCTAGCCATTCATTGACTTGGTAGGCCGGCGGACATGATCACCCCCGTCATCGCGATCTCTCTTGCGCTTTGGGCCCTTCGAAGCAGAACATCCCTCGAGGCGAGTAAAAACGGACTCCGAAAGCCTCTTGAAGACATTGGGCCTATCTAAAGCTTACGTCTTTCTGGGCATACCCTTGCCTTGCCTCACATACCATCCCATCAAGAAAATCCTGGGTTGGATCGGTCTGTACATTAGCAGGATCAAACTGAGCCTCGCTCCTTCGCAAAATACTGCTAGCTACGAAAGAGTCCCCTAACAATGAAAGCCGCAGATCATCAATCTTCTCCATAATAGGGTGACCGGTATGAAGGAACCAATCCAAATACTTGTCAGATAAGAAGATGCTTGCATCAAAAGTTCGAAGGTTCGACCAGCGGTCCCGACTAGTTCCTTCACCCCATGCTTGAGCTAGCACCTTCGCAAATTCTACACCGATATAAGACACCTCACGAGAGGCCCCTTCGAAAAGATAAGTGTCCTGGTGCTGACCAAACTGACGGAGCACCCGCTTGGGAAAATAAAAGGAGGAATCTCGCAAACCCGGGAGAACAAACCTATCAAAACCCTTTGTATTGGCAACATACTTATTCAATCTCCAATAAGGTGGAGACCAAATGATATCGGCAGTCACAATCTTCGCAATCAGCTTGGCCCACTCATCCACCGAGAGATCCTTAATCAGCAACTTCCTCGTATGATATGTGAATGGGGAATACTCCAACGGGGGACCTACCAACTTGAGATGTTCCCTAAGCCAAATAGTTAATAAAAGAGGACTCCCTTGAGTCATGGCACCGGTCTTATACAACTTGAGATGTTCCTAGAATGTTTCCTAGCCTGCAGAACGATTTCCACCAATTGGGAGTCAACCAAGCCATCCCTGCATATGAATAGAACATCTCTGAAAAGAGAAAGGGCCAGAAAGTTCCGTTTGTAAGCATGGAAGGATTCATCATCTGAATCTCCACTGAAGCGCTCAGGAAAAGAAGAACAATCCACCCACCTGCGGTGAACCAACTCATAACAAGTATCAAGGGGGATCCCTAGCAATTCATTCAAAGCCTCTGAATGATTCCTATTGTATTTAGGAACAACAATCTCACCAGTCAAAGGCATATCCAAGATAATTGCAAATTCCTCAACAGTAGGCACCATTTCATTAAGAGAAAAATTAAAGAGATGGACAGAAGGATCCCAAACTCGAGTAGCACCCTGCAAAAGATTCCAATCGGGTTGAAGGTTCTTCAAGGTGAAAAGGATTCTGAATCCGAATTCTGCTATAAACTTATTGCGAGATCGATTGCGAAACGACCTCATGAAATCTCTTGATGCTTGCTTGAATACTTCAACTACGTCAGACGGCAAAGAAAAATCATCAACAATCATGGACGTTGGGACGATCTCCTTGGAAGCCATGGATCACAGGGTTGGAAAAGAAGACAAGAATTGAACTCTAACAGAATATCTCTAGAGTTTGAAGGGCTGGGATGTGTTATCTGGCCGGACTACGGGGTATTTTTATAGGGAAAACTGACAAAATCCTGTTCAAAGAAGGAAAAGAATTCTGCCTGGGTAGCGTGTCTCGCGCGTGATGACTTTTCCCGCGCGACACATCTCTTCGGCAAATTCAGCAGCAGTCCTGCACTAGCAAACAACCTAGCCTCGATTTGACGAAACAAGTCTCAAAAACCTGCACGTACAGTTCCTAACATGTAGTGCAACACAAAAATCAAGCCCAAAACTGTGACCCAAATGGTCATTTCATTCCAATCACGGAAGTCGAGAAAGTTAAGAAATTAATTGATTAGACCTAGGACTAGGAATTAAGAAAACTTTGTTTTTGTGCCACCTACGTGCCAACAGGTACCAAAAAGCAAGAAAGAAAAAATTGTCTGGCCCACACGGCCAATATTTACAAGATCTCAATAAGTAAATGGAGAGAAAAAGGGGGGATCACGCCATCAAGTCACCCGAGCCACCGGCACCTCTGCCTTCACCACCATTGGGGCTGCCATCCCTCCTAGACCGCTTGGCTCCAAAAGTCGGGGTCACTGCAGAAGCCACCGTGGAAGTTGCCGAAGCCACCTTCTGAAACAGCCGCTCGGACAGGTCCGACACCAGGGACATCAATCCCGCCATCCTGCTCGCCCCACGGTTGTAATCAGCCGCGGACATGGTGATCTGGAAATAAAAACAAAAAGGATCAGATGAAGTCGGACATATACACATATATGGATGAATACGAGAAATATTATGAACAGAAACGTACCGAGGAGACATTAGATGGAAGGCGGTAACCCTCAGGAATATGGTCCGGGATCGGGATGTGGCCCACCATCGGCATACTCCCCATCATATATGTGATGCTCGGAGGACCGTAATCCGACACGAAAGGCAGAGGACCTGCATACTGGGAAGAAGTACTGGGGGCTGACGAACCTGAGGCAGAGGCAGAGGTGGAAGCCCAAGCAAATGACCGCCGAACAACTACCAAGAGGGGACCCATCAGGCGAGGCAAGAACTCCGCATACGAAGCTCCTCGGACAACGCGATCCGTCACCGCACAACCCTCCACAAGATCGGCATAATCATCATCAGGAATGAAGTAGGTGGGGTACATCGCCCTCGGCGGATCCGCTAGCACCATATATGGCAGTGAACCCCGACCATGCTGAGGGAAGACTCGCTCTCCCAAATACATGGTATCCCCCTCCAGAGATACCAAAAATCCTCTGCATTGCAGTAGCGTCCCAAGCACAGTGAACCTTCCATTCCACCAAGGTCCACGGATAAAGGCCCAGCAGCTCAAACTCAAAAGCATCCAGCATGGCCCGCGCCTCTGCAACCGACATAGTCCAGTCTTGGTCTCCCTCCTCCTCATCAACAGTTCAATTGGGGTGGCTCCACCTCCTGATATCCGAAAACAGAGGGTCCCGGCTTTCTAGCTCAAACTTGTACAATCCGAAGACAACGTATTCCCATATCTGTACATGAAAACAGAGCGGATTCAGTACAAAACACAGACAAGTGGTACAGATAAAAGACAAGGACAGAATCAAAAGCATACCTCCCAAGCATAAGAATACCTTGACAAAGTATCCTTGGTATGCCTACATGCCTCATCCATGGCGTGATAATAGAAGGCCAGCCCAGCTGAGCCCCAATCATAAGTCCTCACAACATCCAAATCAACCAGCAAACCTAAGAGGGAGAGACGGGCCGTGGAAGAATGGTTCGCAAAAATGGTCTCTGACAGAATATACCAGAGGGCACCCCGCACCAATTGATCAGTATCTGCATTCGGCATAAGAGCATAAGCCTCAAGCTGAGACCGGAGAGGTGACAACTCAGCAGCAAACCACTTAACCTTGTTAGGGGCAAAACCAATCAACCGCCTCCATTCGGTCGGACTCGCAGGCTTATAACCCATAGTCTTCGGAAGGGCCTCACCGGTGAATTCCAACCCCGTGATATCCAAAAAATCTGTTGGGGTCATGGTAGCTTTCCCAAAGCGAAGATGCACGGTGTGAGTAGTGTCCCACCACCTCTCTCGGATTGCCTGAAGAACTTGGGGAGTCCGTCTCATCCCCTGGATGTTGTCAACGAAGGTCAAAATCCCCATTTGAGCCATCCTAGCTCGAACCCCGTTGAGGCCCTTGATTTTATCCCACAAAGCCTTAGCACATTTCGGGCTCTCACGGCAGTTTTTTGTTGGCCTATATGACTGCAAAACAAAGGAAAAGCAAAAGAGTAATGTTAGGCATCATCCCATGGCAAAATTTCAAAGAAATAGAAGAAAATTCTCATTGAGGCATTCCATCGAACACTTGGCATGCGCACAAGAAAAGCATGCCCAAAGATGCATTTGATTACCCGAATCAACCTCTCCTACAATCCATAATATGTAGGGGACTCATACGCACACAATGCAACGTCAAACATCCAACAAATTCAAAAAAATCGAAACATGCAAGATAGAACCAAGTTCTAGACAAAAACAAGAAAAGCTGCCCTTGATGAAATTGGGATTCAAATTCAAATGCAATGCAATGCATGAAATGAGTGTTGAGAGAGAAGCTCTTACCAAACCTTCACGAACGGTGTGAGAAATGTGCATACCCCTATCGAAAGTGAGGTCGTCATGGGGGTAATCCTTGCCAAGCAAATGACTCCCCAAAATTGTATTCTTTCTTTCTTGAGAAAGAGAGGTTGAAAATAAGTGTTTTCAAAATAAACAACAGCAGCTATATTGCCCCGACAGTGGATGTATCGCACGTGACATCCTATCTCACGCGAGATATACCTTCTAGAAATGTTCGAAATTGTCCTCGACAATAAGCATCTACCCAACGTCAAGATTCAAAATTTTGACACATTTACCCTGGGAAGTAACACACTAGCAAGGAAACATGAAAAAATTGGCACCGCAAGTCAAGGAATGAGCCAAATGTGACACCCGCACAATTGCCCAATACGACACCAGTCACCCAAAAATGATTGATCCAGAGATCAACTCATCCCACACGATTCAATGCCCAGACAGGTGGATCGTCAAATCAAAAGCCCGGTTCAACGCCCAAACAGGTGGATCGTCAAAAGAAAAGCCCGATCCAACGCCCAGACAGGTGGATCGTCAAATTAAAAGCCCGGTTCAATGCCCAGACAGGTGAACTGTCAAGATAAAAGCTCGATTCAATGCCCAAACAAGTGAATCGTCATCCTCAACAAGAAAAAAAAAATCCTGATTCGGAGCCCAAACAGGCGAATCGTCACAAAATCGACAGGACTCAAAGGACCGGATAGATAAGCTTTTGTTTTCTAACATATTTCCCCGCAGGTTCGGAGCCCAGACAGGCGAATCTTCAGACAGACAGGTATATTCAGAATTGGGTCTTGATTTGATTCCTCAATATGAATTTACCTTTTCAAAACAAAATCTCCTTGATTTTCAAAATGATTTTCAAAATACCTAAAGTAGCCTTTTCGTGTTTTGGAGTCGAACTACGTTATGGTTTGATTCTCCGATAGAGATACGTAGGAAGCCGTGTGGCCCGACCATCCCGATGTTCAGAATGATGTCTTTTCTATCGTCGACATGACTTCTTCCATAAGACTTGTCGATGAGGGGCTCTGTAGACACCCCATTCTGAACCCATCGAATCACATTTATACCGCTCTAAGTCTCGCCTTGAGTCAAAAAGTAGAAATCCACCATTTCGTCATGTTTCGTTATGTTTTAGCTAAATATCGTTAGTTTGGGACTAAACAGCATACGAGATAACAAGGGAAGGACAGAATTGTCCACAGACTGTCTTATCTCGCGCGGAATAGCGTGTCTCGTGCGAGATAAAGGAGTTCTGTAGACTGCAAATAGCAGTTTCCTCGTCGATTTCAACCTCTTTCGGGATAAAACTTCATCCATTCGGCCAGCCAATGAGGTTTGGGTTCTGGAACCTTCCCAAGGTGTTTGATCTCATCTTTAACACCTCTCCAACAGCTATAAATACCTGAAGACTTTCAGTATTTCTGATCCTGAAATCCCAAGTAAAAACCCCCACATTTACTTGTTTCTCTTCCTGAAAGTTTCCTGTTAATCACCCCTAAAATCACCTAAAGTTTGTTTTCAACCTTGTTGATAAACAAACATCGAAGCTCGAATCAAAAGATTGAGGCGAAGCTCTGTCCGTGTCAAGGGGCAACTCTAAACTTGAGTCGAAACTCTGCCCGAATTACCTCACGCAAGGTAACCTTTCTTTCCTTTCAAATTGATTGTTAGAGTGGTATAAATACATCGAATCTAGGATCAGCCTAGAGCCTCCCCAAATCATGGGGATGGTCTCGAAGCAATCGATCCTATATTCTGTTTAACCCCATTAAATGGATCTTTATTTTATTTATTGTTTGAAATCTTCTCCTTCTTTGAAAACCTCTCTTTTCGTTAGCAAGACGGATCTCGGGATTCGGTGGAATGGGTGCTCCTTGAACTTCCCATTTCATAACCTAAGCCCCGAACCCAAAATCTATTTCAAAATGGTTTTTCTATGTTTCCAAACGAATAATATAGGTGGCGACTCAAAAAGATGTTAAAAAGGAAAATCGCGCATCGCTACACCATGTTCATGATTGATGATAAATTGATTAGATTAGTTTATCACATAAGTTAAAGATTTGTTTAATATGATTAAATTAAATTGGTAATTTCTCAAAATTGAATCAAATTGTTTGTATGATATTTTGTGAAGCCCTATGTTCATGATTATATTCACATGAGATCTATATTACAACCATGCAATGTTTGTTACATGTTAAAAACCTTCTAAATATTTAAGTCTTATGCAATTCCTTGATTAGAACACTTGTGAAATTTTAGGGTATTTTGATGTAGTTTCAGCCATAGTTGGGTGCATCATTATATCTTGATTTGTGACCAAGATGAGATTATGGTTGATGTAGTTTTGGCCATAGTCAAGTGCATCGTTCCATGTCTCATGTGTTTGAAAAGGGTTTTTAATTAATTGGTGCTTTGAAATAAAATTTGACCCAAGGCATAGATAAGATTTAAAAACATGTTTTTGACATATGATGTCTAAGGAAATCTCATAAAATATCTAAGAGTCATATAGTGATATGATTGATGTTTCTACCTAAATAGCTTGATTTCGAATATTAGCTCAGTTAAACCAAAATTAAGTGAAATATGGATCTTAGCCTACTATAATTATAAGATACATGTTTGTATTTGATGGTGTATAATTTAGTGATAGTATTTATGAAATACATTATTTGCTCTTAGATGATAAATGTGTTGATATTGATATATGTTTATATTGTTTGCATATTTTATTGTAGAATGGCAACACAAAATAATCAACCCCTGTCACTGAGATTTTCCTTGAGAAGGACAAGCTTGAGGAGAACGGTACAAACTATTCTGATTGGATCAGAAGCATTAGAATTGTTCTAAAGCAAGAAAAGAAACTGTACGTTCTCAATGAACCCATTCCACCTCAACCTGCTCCAAATGCTTCTAGGGCTGATAGGGATGCACATAAGAAACATAATGATGATTCTATGGATGTTGCATGCCTTATGCAAGCCACTATGTCTAAGGCTCTTCAGAAGGACCTTGAGCACATATATGTAGCATTTGATCTTGCTGAGCGCTTAAAGGAAATGTTCCAAGTGCAAGCAAGAAACGAGAGGTATGATGTGGTTAAGTCCCTGACTGCATGCAAGATGCAAGAAGGGCAATCGGTGGGAGCTCATTTCCTTAAGATGAAGTGTTACATTGACCATATCGATAGGCTTGGAAATCCATTGAGTTTGGAACTCGCCACGGATTTGATATTGAATTCATTGCCTGAAAGTTATAGTCATTTTATTATGCACTATCACATGACTGACATGGATATAAATCTCTCGGAATTGCATGAATTGCTTAAGACCGCAGAGATGAATATCAAGAAGCCTAAAACCAATAATGTGTTAATAGTTAACAAAGGCAAAGGGTTCAAGAAAGATGGCAAAGGTAAAGAAAGTGTTGCTAAACCTAAGGCAAAAGTTGTCGATGCCAAAGAGGCTCCCAAGGCATCTCAAAAGGATGCGGTTTGCTACCATTGCCAAGAGGTTGGTCATTAGTAGCGCAACTGCAATGCTTACAAGGAAGGCCTAAAGGCGAAGAAGGGCAATAAGATTGCTACTACTTCAGTTATCTATATGATAGATATTTTCCTTTCTGTTTCTAGTTCATGGGTATTAGATACCGGATGTGGATCTCACATTTGTTAAAATGTGTAGGTACTGAGAAATAGGAAGCTACTCAAACAAGATGAAGTTGACTTGCGTATTGGGAATGGAGCAAGAGTTGCTGCATTAGCCGTAGGGATATATGATGTAACTTTACCTAGTGGCTTAGTACTTGTTTTGAACAATTGTTGCTATGTTCCGAATTTGAGTAGGAATATTATTTCAGTTTCTTGTTTGGATAATGAGGGGTATAATTTTCTTATTGCGAATAAGAAGTTTTATATATATTTAAATGATATGCTTTATGGTATTGCAAATTTATTTAATGGCCTTTATGTTCTTGATGTTGATGAGAAACAAAATAGTGTTGAAAATGTTTATCATGTGGACAAGAAGTTTAAACCGAATGATGTGAACAACACGTTCATGTGGCATTGACGGCTTGGTCATATAAACGAGAAACGCATTTCTAAACTCCACAAAGATGGAATGTTAGACTCACATGATTATGAATCATATGAGATATGCGAATCTTGTTTATTGGGCAAACTGACCAAACCACCCTTCACTAAGAGTAGTGAAAAGGCTAGTAACTTATTGGGCCTAATACATACTGATGTATGCGGACCAACGAGCAGCATTGCTAGGAGAGGATTTCGGTATTTCATTACATTCACCGATGACTTATCTAGATATGACTGTGTCTATCTGATGAAGTCAAAGAGTGAATCGTTTGAGATGTTTGGAACATTTCAAAATGAAGTACAAAATCAACTTGGCAAAACAATAAAAGCACTTCGATCTGATCGTAGTGGTGAGTATTTGAGCCAAGAGTTTGACAATCATCTCAAAAATTGTGGAATTGTTTCAGAGTTGACTCCACCCGAAATTCCACAATGGAATGGTGTTTTCGAGAGGAGGAATAGAACCCTATTAGATATGGTTCGTTTGATGATGAGTCAAGTAGACCTTCCTATATCCTTTTGGGGACATGCATTAGAGACTGCTGCGTTCACACTAAACAGAGTCCCTACTAAATCGGCTCCTAAGACCCCCACATGAGATGTGGCATGGAAGAAAATCTAATTTGTATTTCATGAGGACTTGGGGTTGCGAAGCTTATGTGAAGAGACTTGTCTCTGATAAGTTAGAACCTAAATCCGACAAGGTTATTTTCGTTGGTTACCCTAAGAAAACCAAATGGTATTATTTTTACAACCGCAATGAGAACAAAGTGTTTGTTGCTCGATATGGTGCTTTTCTTGAGAAACAGTTTCCCAATAAAGCATCTAGTGGGAGTAAAATTGATCTTGAAGAAGTTGAAGAACTCGAAAATAACATGGAACCAATAGTAGAGACTGAACCAACTCCACAAGATGTTGTGGAACTGGTTCAAGATCCACAAGTCCATCGTAGATCGGATAGGTTACGATCCGCACCCGAGAGATATGGATTTCTCGTGTTGGAAAGTAATGAAGTGGAAGTCATTGAGAATGACGAACCTACTTTCTATCAAGAGGCAATGTCCGATCTCGATTCGGATAAATGGTTAGAAGCCATGAAGTCCGAATTGCAATCCATGTCGGATAATCAAGTTTGGAACTTGATTGAGCCACCCGAAGGTGTAAAAATCATAGGGTGCAAATGGGTCTTCAAGAAGAAGACTGATATGGATGGGAAGGTGCATACTTATAAGGCTAGGCTTGTAGCAAAGGGATATAGGCAAACTCATGGTGTAGACTATGATGAAACCTTCTCGCTCGTTGCCATGCTTAAGTCTATTAGAATTTTGATTGCCATAGCCGCATATTATGTTTATGAGATATGGCAAATGGATGTCAAAACCGTATTCTTTAATGGAAATCTGCTTGAGGATCTGTATGTGACACAACCCGAAGGTTTTGTAGATCCACGAAATTCTAGTAAGGTGTGCAAGTTGCAAAGATCCATTTATGGATTAAAGCAAGCTTCTAGGATTGGAATCTTCGGTTCGATGAGAAAATCAAAGAGTTTGGTTTTATCAAGAACGAAGATGAACCTTGTGTATACATGAAATTCAGTAGGAGTGTTGTGCTATTTCTCTTGTTATATGTCGATGATATCTTATTGGAAATGACATTCCTGCACTTGAGACTGTCAAGTCTTGGTTAGGGAAGTGCTTCTCAATGAAAGATATGGGCAAAGCTGCTTACATCCTTGATATCAAGATCTATAGAGAAAGATCTAAAAGGATCATTGGTTTGAGTCAAAGTACCTACATTGACAAGGTTCCTAGAAGATTCAAGATGGAAAATTCTAAGAGAGGAAACTTGCCAATGGGTCATGGTGTTACTCTTAGCAAGACTCAGTGTCCTAAGACAACTGATGAACGAAAGAGGATGAATGATATTCCATACACTTCGGCTATTGGTTCTATCATGTACGCTATGATTTGTACTAGACCCGACGTCTCGTATGCTTTGAGCATGACAAGTCGTTACCAATCTGATCCGGGTGAGAACCATTGGATGGCAGTCAAGACAATCCTAAAGTACTTAAGAAGGACTAAGGATGCATTCTTGGTATTTGGAGGGATGGAAGAAGATCTTTTGTAAGAGGTTACACAAATGCTAGCTTCCAAACCGACAAGGATGATTTCCGATCGCAGTCGGGATTTGTGTTTATGCTTAACGGAGGTGCGATATGTTGGAAGAGTTCCAAGCAGAGTACTATTGCCGATTCTACAACTGAGGCCGAATATATAGCGACATTCGATGCAGCTAAGGAGGCAGTTTGGATCAGAAAGTTCATTAGTAGATACAACGGTAAGGGGCTGGCTAACCGCGAGCAAATCACTAACCGGTAGACTAACCGGTAGAGCAGATACATCGGTTGAAGTCTCTATCACCGATAAGGCATCTCTAACTAGTTCAACAGGTTCACCAGCAAGAGGCATCGGTTGACTAACCGGTAACTCATCAATACTTATCTTTCTCCTCCTCCTAAGGCTGTAACCGGTGAAGTCTCGGTTAAGCCTCCTCCCACATGTCTAACCATTTGCATCTATTTGGGAGTAGAAAAATCAACAGCCTCAGATCGGTCAATGACAGCCTCAGTTTGGTCATCATCATCATCATCAGACTCACCTGAATCACTAGAGTAACTGGAGCTCGAGACTGACCGATCATCCTTATCAACTCTGACTTGATCATCTGAGCCACTATTATCTTTGAACATATCTTCGATCTCCTCATTGGTAACTGAAGCCCATTAGTTTTTGTTGGTCTGGACTGAGGTGAAGAAGTCAGATAAAGAGATATCACCCATATTTTGAAAATCTCTGTTCATGTCCACCAAATTCTGAACAATATCCATCACATTCTTGATAAATTGCATTCTATGAGGACCCAAATTGACAACTTCAGGATCAAAGGTGGGGAGATCATCTTCTGGAAACTCATATCTCCCTAGCTGGTATGGATCAGACTCTTTAAGGGTTTCTTGGGCATTGTAAAGAATAGCAAAGTCAGCCCAAACCGCATGGACCATCATATCCTGCCTAAGTCTATCCCGAGCCAGGTAAATGGCATTCCACATGGGAGGCAATAAATCAAAGTACCTGTTGTATAGATTGATGAGACTATCTCTAGACAAAGAGATATCGTAATCATTTAACAAGCACAGTTTGCTATAATAAATTCCCTTTTCCTCGTGAATGTTGTCAAAGTCCACATAATCTGTCATATCATCGACGGGGACTGAATCCTTGTTTATCTCGTGGAACTATAACAATCTTCGGATGAATGGTGGCAAGTGATCAATTGGATAAACCCATTTTGAAGAAGGGACAGAATTGGGGTTTACTGACCAAGGGTTCTAGTGGTAGATATGGAAGGTTGGATTCCTGATCGGTTGGCAACGGCTTACCGGACGAGAAGATGACTGACCGGTAAATGTGATATTTTCGGTAAGGAAATTGTGTTCAAAGAGCTGTTTAGGAATGAAAGGAATAAAGGTTCCCAAATCAGTTTCAATTCTCCTTTTTCTTTCAGCATTTTCTCTAGCTAACTGGTAGGATGATTTTGGAGTAGGCTTGGTCCTTTTGGGGGGGGGAGGAGCAGATTTTCTTGCTGTTTGTTTTTGACGGTTAGGGGAAAGGACTGATGCAATTGGTTTGTCATTATCAGAAGAGGAAGAATCAGATTGAGGGACACTTACCAGTGAGGGATCAGCAGGGGCAACACCGGTTTTCTTTCGCTTAACTGGTATGGTAGGGGCCGGTAAGGCAGCATCAGTTTCTCTTACCTTTGGCCGGCTAGCTTTCTTCTTCTTCGATTGGGGAGCTGGCTTACCGGTTGTCTTACCAGTTGAGGGTTTGGCTTCTTTGATGATTCTGGTCATATCAAACTTGTCAAATGACTTCCAAAAGGATTGAGGATATTTTGGTTGATTTGCTGAGGCATTGAGGATGGCTGGGATCTTTCTTAAGGCACGACTAATTAGCAGATAATGGCAAGGTTTGGCTTTGTTTGGCTTGGAAGAGGGTTTTTCCTTTTGATACTTCTTGAATGCAATTAGAATGATTTGGTGAAGGAAAGAACACCAGTTGAAGTCATCTTTAAGGATAATGGCTGCAATGGCTTCCCATTGTATCATGGTGATACAATGATGGGAGCCTGACCAGCAGATGAAGCATCGGTCAACCACCTCGGCAAGAGCATAATAAACAGGGTCAAATTCAGCCTTCTTGTTTGCCTTACTAGTTACGAAGGGATCAGATCCACGAACATTAGTCCAAGCAGCAATCATATCATTCATCAAAATGGAAGACGAACCGGTGGAAGAAAGGCCAGGGAATGCAGCAACTATGGTTGCAAGGTTGAAGGTGATGGGAACTCCGGCAGCAGTTGAAATGATATTGTCATTTTCGTCCAAAACTCCATTGTCAAACAACTCATTAACCAATTCATAGAAGATATCTTC
Source organism: Adenophora triphylla var. japonica (assembly GCA_022495995.1). Lineage (NCBI taxonomy): Eukaryota > Viridiplantae > Streptophyta > Magnoliopsida > Asterales > Campanulaceae > Adenophora > Adenophora triphylla. The sequence goes on from JAFEMH010000087.1 coordinate 1,080,004, forward strand.
ATTCCCCTCCGGCATCAAGAACGGAATTACTCTGGCAGCAACAAATAAGGCTAGAAGAGCATGGCCTTCTTCGGAGTTAAAGAAACTGGGGAGAATGTAACCTCCATAAACGTCTTTCTTGATTGAGGGAGCCATCTGTGAAACAAAAAAACATAAAACCTACATTTTAAGTTAGAATCGAAGAAACTTTTGCATTATATACTTTGGATGATGTTAATGACTTTAGAGTTTGAGAAATCTGGGTATCTTCAAGTTTTTTAAAAAGAGTTTGAATTTGGGAAGATTTACCAGAGATCTTGAAGATGAGGAGAAGAATCACAGATGGAGACGAAGATTAAGAGTTCTTGCCGGTTGCTTGTTTGCAGAGAGATAGAGAGAGAAAAACCAGGAAAGTTTGAATGCTTGTTTTTGAAATCCTTTTATAGGGTACGAGAGAGAGGGAAGATGAAAGGATGTGTTGGTTAAATCAAAGGCAGTCCAAACGTTTTTAACTGGCATGCACATAAATTAATAAATTTAATTCACGATTTTAAATATGTGGCATGAAAATGGGAACGTGTGTGCATCATTTATACTAAAATGTAATAAAGAACAAAAATATAACCTTTTTGATTGATATAGAGATTACCTTTTTGATCAATTATTTGAAATTAATCTATCTTGGAAAGGAAAGGATAGGGGACAGGTAAGGAGGCCGTCAAACTGAAACGGCTGAGAAAAGACTGATGTGACAGTAGGGAAATGATGACAACGAGCCGGTAAAAAATCGATTGGCAATTTCGATCCGGCCGCAGTTCGTCGGTAAGCGAATAGACGGTAAGATGGCTGACCGGTCAGGTGCAATGACCGGTTAGAGAGAACTTTGCATCGGTTAAGGCCATCGGTTAAGGACATCTCTTACCGGTTAAGGATATCGGTTAGGTACACCGGTTAGAGGAGTCGGTTAGAAGATCTTGCCTTACCGGTTAGGGGGACCGGTGGGGGAGCACCGGTTAGCGACGGTATATGAGGGACCACCTTGATCTCAGTTGATAGCTTATACAGACATCAAAGTTAGCAAAATATATTAACGAATATCAATCGTGCCTAGTTCTCCTCTAAGGAATTCAAATCTTTTAATATCTAAGGGTTTTGTCAAAATATCAGCTAACTTATAATCAGTATGAACTTTTAAAAGAACAATGTTACCCTTTTCAACGTGATCCTTGAGGAAGTGATAGTTGATGTCTATGTGCTTAGTCTTTGAATGCATTACAGGATTGTTGGAGACTGAAATGGCTGAGGTGTTGTCACAGCAAATGGGACACACTTCTTGGGGAATTTCATAGTCCACCAATTGTTGCTTCATCCATAGGATTTGTGAACAGCAACCAGCAGCTATGTACTCAGCCACAGCTGTAGAAGTGGAAATTGATGCTTATTTCTTGCACGACCAGGAGACCAATCGGTTACCTAAAAATTGACAAGTTCCACTAGTACTTTTCCTGGTGACCCTGCAAGCTGCAAAATTAGCATCTGAATAGCCAATCAGTGTAAATGATGAATCTTTTGGATACCACAAACCTAAGTTGGCAGTTCCAACAAGATATATGATAATTATTTTAACAGCTTGTAAATGAGATTCTCTAGGGTCAGCTTGAAATCTAGCACATACACATACGGCAAACAAGATATCTAGCCTACTGGCGGTTAAGTAAAGTGGAGATCCTATCATACCTCGGTAGAGTGTCAAATCTACTTTCTTACCGGACTCATCTTTGTCAAGGTGTACATTGGTGGCCATCGGAGTGCTTTGAGGATGAGCAGAATCAAGACCAAATTTCTTGATGATATATTTGGTGTATTTGGCTTGATTGATGAATATACCTTCTTGGGTTTGCTTGACTTGAAGTCCAAGGAAAAATGTTAGCTCAACCATCATACTCATCTCAAACTTGCTCTGCATAACTTTCTCAAATCTCTTGCATAATTTTTCGTTAGTAGATCCAAAAATAATGTCATCAACATATATTTGAACTAACAATGAATGACCATTATACTTTGCAATAACTAAAGTGGTATCGATTTTACCTCGTTCAAACTTCTCACTAAGTAGGAATTTGGAGAGAGTTTCATACCATGCTCTGGGTGCTTGCTTGAGGCCATACAAAGCTTTATTCAATTTGTAGACATGATCAGGGTTCTTGAAATCTTCAAATCCTAGAGGTTGATCTACATATAAAAGCTCTTGAAGTTCTCCATTAAGAAAGGCACTTTTCACGTCCATTTGATATAACTTAAATTCTTTGTAGGCTGCATTGGCAAGAAATAACCTAATGGCTTCTAGTCTAGCTACGGGGGAAAAGGTCTCATCATAATCTATGCCTTCTTCCTGTCTATACCCTTTAGCCACTAATCTAGCCTTGTTCCTTGTAATCTTTCTAGACTCATCCAATTTATTTCTATAAACCCATTTCGTTCCAATCACTGTTTGATCACTAGGTCTAGGCACTAATTCCCATACTTTGCATCTATCAAACTGGTTCAGCTCTTCTTGTTTTCATAGTGTTCCTTACACATGTTTTCATAAAAATGTCATCTTTACTTTCAAATGCAACTCCCCCATGTCCCTCATGGTTGGATCACTCTCCAAGGATTGCCTAGTGACCTTTCTATGGCACAAGAAGGCATAGGATGAGTATAAAGATCCAATCTTTATACCCCTCCCCTTAGTCCCTTTTGGTACTTGAAGCATCTCTTGGGGCATAGCGGTGTAAAGGCCTCATCTTTACATTGTTTCCTCCACATAAAGATGCCATAGTCGGAGTCCCTTTAGAAATGGACGGACATAAGCCCCTACATCTCCGATCATCACTTGAAACGAGCATAAATGTCCCTATCAAGCTCAAATCGTCTCAAGATGTAGGATTGATGGGCAAAGGTCCTTCATTTATAAAGAGTCTCATTCTTGGACTATAAAAAGAGGTGTCCCTATTCCGATCACATATGACCAAAGGTCACTTAATGATGGTCGTAAGTCCAAGATGAGCACAGGATCAAAGTCCCGAACATATCAAAATCCAAGGAATCCCAAGCGATAACCAACTCATGGTTTATACATCGGGAAGACAACTTGGAACATTCCCTCCTTTATCAAAATCACATCCCACGCACGAAAGCACAAAAACAAGCACGGAAGTTGGATCTTGGAAGACTTTCTTCCGCAAGGCTCCTTGGGTGAATGCCAAATGTTTTTCCCAAGGAGTAACTTAACCTCCGGACCCTAATCCTTTTTTCAATGTTTTGAGGAAATCAAAATGGAGTGGCGACTCTGTTTTTCAATTTAAACCGGATGTCTTCAAACCGATGTGAGGCGGTGACCCCTTACACGAGAAAGCGGTTCAACAAAAAAGATAAAAATGCCGCGATCCTCATTTTGGGCACACATTCACAGTTTGGCGACTCCGCTTGGGAATAAATATAAGTTTTTCTTGAAAAAAATGATACTTGAAATATAGGTGGAAACCATTAAATTTCCTCTTCAATGCCTCCTTGCGAAGCCGGGGATAAATTATGGTTAAACAATGCCACGTACCGGTATCATTTCAAAAATAAAAGGAAAAACTTTTGAGGGTTTGCCTTCCGTCGCGGATCCAAATTTTTGTGCTTGCTTTCTTTCTTATGCCTTGCATGTATTTTGGTTTTTGGGATTGCGCATATTCTGAATACTGAACAGGAAGCTTTCTGGAGTTGAAAAGGTGCGAAGATGTTCGGGAACAACCTGGAAATGAAAAAAATTTGGAACCTGGAAAATTGCTTGATCCAGTCGTATGGCTTGATCTTCTCAGATCCTGGCCGGGCGGCTTCTTTGGGCAATTCCACCAGGACACAATCTGAGGTTAATCTGGCAGCTTAGGCAGCTTGGGGCTATTCAGTTCCAACACTGACCGGGCTCCAGAAAATTCACGTGCTTAATTGTTGCATTTCCCCCGTCCCAAAAATCATTCCTTTAAAACACATTTCTGAAAATCTCTATTTTAACTCAAAAAGGAACATTTTTAGGAGGCTACACACTACGCGCACCAATATATCCTGTACACTTTGCACGCACAACCTTTTAACTCGGGGTGGTTGTTCAGCTGGAGTCAGGGACAGCATTACGATGCTCCCGGGCGTGCACGAAATCATCCCAAACTCCCTATGGCAGCCAGTTTCGACCAATGCACAGTCTGTGTCACACATTTTAAAATCGTGACTTTTGGTTGGTTTTTGGTCTAGACCGTGTCATACAGCCTAATTGCATTCCCCGTAAAGGTCAAACCTTAGCGCATGTCGAGGGTAAAGATTCTTCGCGCAAGCGAAACTCTGCCGAAATTCCGCCAAGGAAAAATTGGCAGAATCTTGACTCCGGCATTGACTTTGACTTTGACCCCCACGGGATACGTAAGAGTCAAGCCCGAGTCCATGCCAAAAATCAAAAGATCTTTCGCGCAAGCGAAGCTCTGCCGAAATTCCGTCAAGGAAAATTTGGCAAGATCTTGACCTGGCATTGACTTTGACTTTGACTCGCACGACGTATGCAACAAAGCTCAATGTGACGCTGTGTCTTTCGGCTTTTACCGTCCGACCCATGCCTATTATTTTCATTGGACAATGCCAAAGTCAAAACGTCAATCGCGCAAGCGGAACTCTGCCAAAATTCTGTTAGGGCTGAAAGACGAGACTTTCCCAGCATTTCCTTGACTATAATCTACATCGCTTGTGCGTCAAAAGTTCCTATGACCCACTAGACCCCTAGGAGCGTTCTTCTCTATCGGTCGGTGGGATCCGCGTGCCCTATAGGACCCTTGCCCGGGGCTGTCCAGCCTGGTAGGTTGAAATACAGGTGGAAAACGAGGGGCTTATAGAAGTAGTGACGAAACCCACTGATCCAGGATCAAGAGTAGTTGCGAAAAAGAAGGGCAACCCTTTTCCAACCAAATAGAAATTAATAAAAGACATTGTTTTAAGTAAACTGGAAGATTCTTAATTTGTATATTGCTTGAGCCTTCAGCCTTCAGCCTAAACACCTACCCCAGAGTCTAAACCTTACCTATCCCTTTCCCGCAGCGAGAAAGAAGTGGGTGAGAATATCGGGTCAGCGGCTTGTCAGTGCAGAATTCTCAGATAGCTCACCAGAATCCTCAGTTTTGTCAGCCCAGAGAGTCAGAATGGCAGATTTAACAGAAAACAGTAGTGGTTTGGGTAACCCAATGACTAGGGAATAAGAGTTAGCCCTAGCCTTAGAAAACAGTCGAAGGTCCATGAGGAACTGCAAGCCATGCTTATCAATGCGCTCCGTTGGGGTTCAGATAGTGGTCGAAGCCAATGGTTCCCTGGTTATGGTAGAAGATGAGACTCCAGAAGCAGCGATCTCAGCTCCCCCAGCCTATAACCAATGCCCTCCTCCATCCACCTATGATCCCTTGCCAAGGACTACCCCTTTTCAGTCCTTTCCAACATCCCAGGCCATCAGGGCTCCAACACCCTCGCCTCCTCAGATAAGACCCAGCTTTGTTCCCTACCAACAGAGAGAAAATGCCATGGCTACCCCAGTAACTCATCCTCTGCATTATCCCATGGGACTCACTCCCTTTCCTCAGTACGAACCAAACCCCTTGATCCCGAAACTCCAGTATCAACCTGACTTTTCCAACTTCGTCAATGCTTGTGAATTTGCATATATCCCAGACAGTGACAACGAAGAGTCAGTCGGAAATGAGAATAGGAATGGATGGATTTACAGTGATCATGACAGCTCGATAGAAGGAATGAACATGGAGACAATGGAAGTGAAACCCGGAGGATCAGATAGGGTAGAAAAACACAGGCCTGGAAAGGAGGACTGTATTACCTCAAAGTGTGGCTGTCACCTTTGCAAGGGTGTAAGTACCCAAATCTGGCTCATGCCTTCCGGTTAAATTTCCCGGCAATTTCGGTAAGTTTTCCGGTAATTCCCCAGACCTTCCTAGTGTTCCGGAAACATTCCGGAACTATTTTTAATTAATTTAGGGCTGAAGGGGATCCTTCCTAATTAAGAAACACGTTTTTCTTAATTAGGAGGAAAGGTTCTAGAATTTGCCACCTTGCATGGTTCTAGAATGCTGAGTCATTGTGAATAATGCCGCACGGCTGCATTAGCTCGCTGTCCTTAGCCGCACGGCTTCATTAGCCTTATCCAGACTGCCTATAAATAGAGCCCTCCTCTACCCATTTCAACACAACAAATCACCTACAAACACTCCAAATACGTGAAGAATACTGCTGGAAGCTCAAGAAGGTGAAGAAGAAGGCCAAGAAGCTCCCTCCCTCCTCCTTGAAGATCCAAGATCAACCTCTCCTCCTAGCTCCGCCCGAAGAAGAAGGAAGCCATTGGTAACCTCGCACGCCCTAACCTCGCATCCTAATTGCTTTATAAATTGCTCATTGCATTACCTTTATATTGCTTGGGACTTGGTAGATTAAAGATCATATCTTCATATTCCCCCTTCCCTTTTTGCATGCATTAGACATCATTTGTCATAAAAATGTAGTCTTTTCCCATAAAGGTGCATCCTTTGCACCTAAAACCCCCATTTTCAAATAAAAATGTTATCTTTATGCATCCTTTGCATATAAAAATCAAATCTTTTCAATCAAAATGCATCATTTGCATTCAAAACCCCTTTTCCAAGCATCATTTGCTTTAAAGACCATGTCTTTACCATAAACTAGCATCATATGCTTTTCAAAATGCAATCTTTATGCATCATTTGCATAATGAATGCCAATTTCTTCAACAAAATGCATCATTTGCATAAAAATCATATCTTTATGCATCATTTGCAATAAAGATCATTTCTTTGAATCAAGTGCATCATTTGCAACCCAAAAATGTCATCTTTTCATTAAAGTGTCATTTTTACATACATTTCCCCCATTCCCCATTAGCAACCTAGGAACGGACCGGTGTAAAAGATCCTATCTTTACATCGTTCCTTCCATAAAGGTTTCATAATCTCTTTAGAAAGGGACACCTTCGAACCCTATATCTCCGATTATTACTTAAGATGAGTATGAAGCATCTATACAAGCTCGACCATCTTAAAGTGTAGGATTGATGGGCTAAGGACCCTCCTTTTCTAAAGAACCTCATCTTTGACTACAAAGAGAGTCATTCTCTCGATCACGCAAGTCCCAAGGTCTAAAAAATGCGATGATCACAAGTCCAAGATGAGGGCGGGATCATAATCCCAAATACACAAAAATCCAAGAAATCCCGAGCGACAACCAACAAATGGTTTGTACGTCCGGAAGACGACTTGGGACATTCCCTCCTTATTTTCAAACACATGCACACAAGAAAGCACGCAAGCAAGCACGATTAATGAAATCATGGGAGACTTGCTCCGGCAAGGCACCTTGGGTGAACGCCAAACGTTCTTCCCAAGGGGTAACTTAACCTCCGAACCCATAAAACCTTTTTTTCAAAGTTTTGAGGTAATCAAAATGGCGTGGCGACTCCGTTTTTCAAATTAAACCGGATGTCTTCAAACTCGCGTGAATCCAACAAAAACAAAATTTGGGCACACATTCACAGTTTGGCGACTCCGCTGGGGACCATCCCAAAGGAGAAAAGCTTTTATTTTCAAAACAAAAAATCGATACTCGGTATATAGGTGGAAACCACTTACCCTTCCTGTACACTCCCTGACGGGGGAGTTGGGATAACCGGTGGTTTAACAATCAACGTACCAGTATCCCTTTTCGAAAAAAAAATTTTGAAAAAAAATAAAAGAAAGCTTTTCCCTTTGAGCGGGTTAGACTCCCGTCGACGATTTCATTAATCATGCTTGCTTTCTTTACCATGCATTGCATCATTTGCATCTTGGAATCTGTGCATACTTTGAACGGGAAACAACCCGAAAAATAGCAAAAGGAGTGGAACCTGGAAAATTGATCCATGCAGTCGTACGGCTCAATCCTCCTTGGATTCGACCGGGCGACCTCGGTGGCAATTCCACCGGGAAAAATTGAGGTTAATCTGGCGAGTCCTAGAAGCTTGGGGTTACTCAGCTCCATGGCGGCCCAGGGCTCCCAGAAAATTTACGTGCTTATGTGTTGCATTCTCCCCGTCCCGAAAATCATTCCTTTAAAACACATTTCGAAAATCTCTGTTTTAACTCAAAAAGGAACATTTTTAGGAGACCGCACACTACGCGCACCTGATATATCCTGTACACTTTTGCACGCACGTCCTTCAAACCCGAGGGTGGTTCCAGCTGCAGTCACGGACAGCCTTACGATGCTCCCGGGCGCGCACGGAATCATCCCAACCTCCCCATGGCAGCCAGTGTCGACCAATGCACAGTCCGTGTCACACGTTTCAAAAAACCGTGACTTTTGGTTGGTTTTTGGTCTAGTCCGTGTCATATAGCTCAGTTGCATACCCTCGTAAAGGTCAAGCCTTAGTTCATAACGGAAGAAGAACTCTGCCAAAATTCCAACAAGGAAAAAATTGGCGAGATCTCAACTCCGACATTGACTATTGACCTTGACCTACACGGAATGCGTAAAAGTCAAGACCGAGTCATTGCCAACAAATCAAAAGATCATTCGCTCAAGCGAAGCTCTGCTAAAATTCCGACAAGGAAAAATTGGCAAGATCTTGACCCGGCATTGACTTCGACTCTAACTCACGCCCGGCGTATGCAACGAAGTTCAATGTGACACTGTGTCATCCGGCTTTTGCCGCCCGACCCATGCCTATTATCTTCTCGGACATTACCGAAAGTCAAAACGTCATTCGCTCAAGCGAAATTCTGCCAAAATCCTATCAAGGCAGAAAGACGAGACTTTCCCGATATTGCCTTGACTATAATCCGCATCGCTCGTGCGTTGAAAGTTCCTATGACCCGCTAGACCCGTTAGGAGCGTTCTTTACTCTCGGTCGGTGGGTTCCGCGTGCCCTATAGGACCCTCGCCCGGGGCTGTCCACCCTGGGAGGTCGAAATACAGGTGGAATACGAGGGGCTTATAGACGTAGTGACGGAACCCACTGATCCAGGATCTAGTGTAGTTACGAAAAAAGAAGGGCAAACCCCCTTTTCCAACCAAATAGATATTAATAAAAGACACTGTTTTAAGTAACCTGGAAGATTCTCATTTGCATATTGCCTCGAGCCTTCACTAAACACCTACCCCGAGTCTAAACCTTTCCTATCCCTTTCCCGAGAAAGAAGTGGGTGAGAACACCGGGTCGGCGACTTGTTAGTGCGAGAATTCTCGGACAGTTCGCGAGAATCCTCGCTTTGCCGGCTTTTTCGGTGTCAAAATGGCCAACATGGTAGTCAACAATGGTAATAACCAAGTAGTCGGAGAGGCCATTCCAGTTCAGCCCAAGCCTCACATATGGTATAATGTATGCGACTGTGAGGACTGTCTGGAGTATGAGTACCAAGAATGGATCAATGAAGACGCTCCTTCGAGAAAGAAGAAGAAGAGAAAGTCCACACAACGAAGCTAAAAGAAAGGTATGAAGCCGGAGACAAGAGCGTCGAAACTCTAGGGAGCCTTTCGGCAAGTTCGACATTATGTCGGCTATGCCAAACAGCCCGCTAAGGAACCCATCATTCAAAGCACAAACCCTAATACCCCCATGTACAGTGATCCTCTTGAAGCAGAAAGTGCTGAATATGTGGCCATCGTCAAAGTTCAATGAGAAGCTAACAGATCGAGAAGCAGAATATAGAAAGCCTATTGAATATGTAGCCAGTCAAGGAAGAATTAAGATCCCCTCTGAAGAAGACTTCATCAGCATTATCCAGGCCAACCCTCCCGTTGGCTATACCGACAAGTTCGTGGTGTCCAAGATCAAGAAAGAGAAAATGAATTATCGGCGGTGCATTGATAAGATGAACCGGACTCTTCGGTCCAATGAGCCCAGCTTGTCACGAACGAGCTCCCCGAGAGATTGCATCAAGCTACTCTAGCTCCCTCACTATCTTTCCACCACCGGCTCCGTCAATGATTTCCGGCAAGTTTTTGATCAATTTGAAGTCTCCAACTTTCTCAAGAACGCCGACAAGATCGCTACTCCCTGTGGCAACAACAAGAAGGAGTGAGATCCCTGGTCCAACCCTTGTCAAGCCACCCTCGAGTCAATAAGTAGTGTAGGGTCCAGAGTCGTAGCGTCGTTCGCTTGAGTCAGGAATCTTTGAATTCCAGTCCTCTGAGTCATCCGAAGGCCTCACGCCTGAGGACTATCAAAATGTAATCGATGTCATCTTTCCCCTTATTTTGAATGAAATGACAGATCTTTCTGAGTATCCTCTTATTGCCAACTTAACAAATGATAAATTAACTCAAAACTCAACAACAGTTAATAATGAATCATTTGAACAAGATGCAAACACACTAAATGAACAATACATTAAAGAAATCTTTAAGCAGGTTTCAGAAAAAGAGGAAAACCAGGCCCAAGCTGCCGAGGAGGTTTTGACAAATGTGAACTTGGGTTTGCATGGTCATACAGGGATATGCCGGGGCTAGACAGTTCGATAGTAGAGCACAGAATCCCTCTAGCACCAGATGCTAAGCCGCAGAAAGCGTAAACCGAGGAAGATCAAGCCGAATGGTCTCTACAGTCAAAGAAGAAATTGAGAAGCTACTGCGGGTAGGATTCATCGTAGTCATCGAATATCCGACATGGTTGTCCAATATTGTGACCGTCACCAAGGCCAATGGGAAGGTGTGTCGCCGTGTGGATTTCCGAGATCCGAACAAGGCCACCCTAAGGACGATTACCCTTTGCCAAACATAGACATCCTGGTCGACTCCATCGCTAACTACGAAGTCAAATCCTTCGTTGACGGCTTTGCAGATACAACCGGATCAAGATGGCCGAGGAAGACCAAGAAAAGACAGCCTTCACCACGCCGTGGGGAACTTACATATACGGTGATGCCATTTGGGCTTAAGAACGCCGGGCTACTTACCAAAGGGCGCGACCGCGCTTTTTCATGACATGATCCACAAGGAGATCGAGGTCTACGTAGACGACATGATAATCCACTCCAAAGGCGAGGACGGGCAAGCACTTTGTTGACTGCGGAAATTCTTTGAGACCGAGACAACATTCCATGAGACTAAACCTTGCTAAATGCACCTTCGGAGTGACAAGGGGAAAAGTGCTTGGGTGTATGGTCACGGAGCGAGGTATCGAAGTTGACCCCCAAAAGATCAAAGCCATTATGGATATGAGGCCACCTCGGACCCGCATTAAGTCAAGATCTTTATGGGAAAACTGCAATACATCAGCCATTTCGTCAACCAGTTGACCACTATGTGCGAGCCCATCTTCAAGCTCATGAAGAAGAACGTAGACACGTAATGGACCGAAGAATGCCAGGATGCTTTTGACCGTATCAAGGCATACTTGGTACACCCTCCTGTTATGCCCCCCACATAGACAGAAACCTCTTCGCTCTATCTCACCGTCACCGATACGGCAAATTGGGGCTATGCTTGCTCAGAAAAGAAAGACTCTCGGGTAGAAAACGCCATTTACTTTGTCACCGGAAGGCTGCAGTGGAAGTGAGCTCAATTACTCGGCATGTGAAAAGACTGTGCGGGGCAGTGCAGGTAGTCGGCAAGTTGAAGCATTATATGCAAGCCCACCCTGTGAATTTGGTCTAAAAAATGGACCCCATCAAATATATCTTTGATAAGCCTTCCCTCTCGATGCGTCTAGCAAAGTGGTCCTTCTTCTTAGCAGAGTACGACATCAACTATGTGACTAGAAAGGCTATCAAGGGTCAAGCATTGTCAGACCACCTGGCAAACTTTCCCAGTAATACCCAGCTAGGCTGAAAACCCCAAAAAGGGCGGTCTAGGCAAAAGACAGGGTTGCACATAAAAAAAAAATCTTAGTGCAAAAAGAGTAATGCCCAGCTAGGCTGAAAACCCAAAAAAGGGCGGTCTAGGCAAAAAACAGGGCCGCACATAAAAAATTTTATAGTTCACCAGAATGAACTACGAAGACCTGAGCCCCTTAGTCTTTCTTGTAAAAGGGGAACGTAGGCAGCCATATATGGTTCGGTCTAAACAATAAAAAGGACGATTAAGTTTCCATGAAATGTGTCCTAAACAATAAAAAGGACAATCAAGCTTCCATGAAGTGCATCCTTAATAATAAAGGGTATTTCAGTTTTCATAAAACGGGTCCCAATAAATAAGACATTTGAATTTCCATGAAATGTGTCTTGATTAATTTCTAAGATAATATTTCTTGTTCATTACAAATTAAAAACTTCTTGATGAGTTCAAGCACGGTATACCTCTTAACTCTGCTAACCTGCTACAAAGATCTAAAATACAATAAAATGCCTAAATAAACTAATGTGTTTGCAAAATGGCAATAAGAGGATCCTAAGAAAAGATTTGTCAGTCGTCATTCGCTGAGTCTTCTTTGGTCTTCTTCCCTTTTCCTCGGCCCCATCGAGTCTTCTTCCTCTTTTTATCTATGATGTCAGTATTCTCATCCCGACCTCCGGTATCCTCACTGGAGCCTCCACTAAACCTGTGTCAATAAGTGCTCTCTCTATCCGAGCACGAGTCCGCACCTCCTCCCTCTGAGCCTCAGTCAAAGGAGCGACCTCGGACAACCTCTTGTACCGAGCCTCCATATCCCTGACCAAGTCACCTGACTGGTTATGGCGACTCACCTTAGCCTCGGCCTCCCTCAAAGTCCTACTCGAGTCACAGTCAGCTCCCAATAAAGCTCGACGTCTCTCCTCCAAGATGACCTGAGTCGCTCCCATCTCCCTCTCGTACCAGTCCATGTAGACAGTGGTCAAGATGGTGCTTTTCCTGCTCCTGAAGATAGCCCTGGGTGGGAAAGCAGTGTATGTCCAAGCCCTCGAAAAGAAAGAAAAGCTGGCTGGATCTCTCATATCCATTGGCATCACCTCCATGGTCCGGATGTCCTCCCAATTGCTCAATGGCTCCTGTAAAGCCCCAAACTGCCTGGATACTAAGCAGGGTATGTAGAAGGATGACCAGCAGAATCCTGGAACCCTCACAAAGATAGGACTCCCGAAATATCCTCCCGGGTCCGCAACCTCCAATGAGGTATCCACCAACGGATGTCCGAAGTGGATAGCCTAGCCATCGTCGCCTCCCGGCTACTGCGGGTCCCGTTGCCTCGGTGCACCTCTCCGAGAAATCACCCAAGGGCACCGAGTCGGCAAAGCCCCTGGCAAAGCCCCTAGCCTCTCCTGCAGCCATAAGGTCAACACAGCCGGACTCCCGGATCTCATGAAATGGTCTCCCCGAGCCATCCTGTCAATCCCATGGAGTGTCTCTCCCAAAACCAGCGGGACAATATCCTTCCCAGCCTTCCAGTCTCTAACCATGTCCAAGAGGCCACTATGACAGATCCCCACGGACTCAGCAGTGAACAGAGCAGAGAATACGCAAAGGATAAATGCGTCCATAGCCACCGTGGTCGCAGCCATATCTGGAGACCCAAACCTCGCCCGGATATCAGAAAGGTCAATCCTATCCGGGGCTACCATCATCCTCTCAGCCTCTCCCAAAGGAATCTGCAGAAAAGATGCAAGCTTTACCGCCACTGGCACGTCTCCGATCAGTGGAATAGATATAGCCTCAATCTCGGGACCCCCAATCAAGGCTCGGAAGTCTTCATGCGTCGGGAAAATCTCGTTATAAGAAAAGCAGTAAACATGTCTCCGGACGTCCCAGAACTTTGCTGCGGCTCTCAAAAGGTCCCAATCGGGCGGGAGATCCCTCAAATGCCATAAAGACTTGATCTTGAAGGAAGAATCAAGCAGCCCCCTATGAGATTGGAAGTTGTATCTCACCCAAGATTGAAGATCGGACAGAAAATGGTCTCGTTTCCCCCTTTGCAATCTGACGGGCTTCTCCATCGCAAAATGACCAAAGATGGTGCTTTTAGGTCCAAAATGTGCTCTGGGAACAATTGGGACAAGTCTATGTTGAAAATGAAATGAAATGGCCAAGCCTTGCTTTTATTCGTAAAATAACCAGCCCGCAGAACCGTGAGCCGCACGGCCCTATTTACCCTCAGACCTATCCGCACGGCTACATTAGCCCTCTCGCAGAAATTCTGCAAAGCAACCAAAGTTGCTGCCCAAGGGAGTTGTCACCCCACTTTTTCAACCAAAACCCGTACAAAAACATATCCGTAAGCCATTCAAGCATTTATACACCATTATAAATCATTTTGGCCCGCCACCCGATTCCAAGCAAAAAATTGCCCCGAGGCTCAGATAATATGCAAATTTAAAAAGCATAAATTAGAAAAGCAAATAAAACATAAGTACAATGTCTTCGCCCCATCGGCGCCCAAATAAAGCAAAAAATAAATAAAGTGTGCATAAAAATTGTTCATTGTTTGTTTTTTGTTCCAAATCTATTCTAGAGACCTCCTAGGCCTCCGATTCTTCCTCCTCCTCATCGCTACTCAGCTCATAAACGCTAGCCTCCCTCATCGTGTCCTCCCGGTCGCTCACATCGTACAGATGGACATTATCGTGCCCATACTCAGCCACCGCTCCGCATGTCGGCGTTGGGTCCCCGCCCGAGGCATGTCACCGGGAAGAGTACTCCGAGGCCGATGAGGTAGACGCCGTGCCCCGACATGCCGTCTCTTGCGCCTGTGCTCCCGTGCATCCCCGCTACCTTTGAAGCGCAGCCGGCTTCCTCGAAGGGACCAGGCACATGTCCTTCCAGCCCCTATTCTCGCCCGACCAATCTGTCATAGGTGCGAGCCGGATCCCGAAAAAAAAGAAAAAGAAGAAAAATCTCAAAAATCTCGAAATTTGCAAAAAGCGTAAAAATGCTGAAAGCCGAAAAGGGAAAGACCCTAAAAGTATACTTACAGGCTTTGCCAGCGGCAAGGTGTACTGGGGCTCCCTACCGTCGGGGACAGGTATCCTCATCCTCCTCGATACTCCATGGACCACATAGGACGGATGCGCAGGAGGGATCGGCGGGTCGCAGGCTCATCCTCCCCATATCCTCGAGTAACCGCCGCCTTCACTAGCTTCGTGGCGTCCTTAGGCGCCGCTCCATAAACACAGCGTAGGGGTGTCCATGTCGAAATACTCCTCTGCAGCCCACGCCTTCCCGGTACTGGCAATCTCATCCTCCGGCCAATCCCCGGGCCGCAAGATCCGTGCCGGGAGGATCCTGAGGAGTAATGGCATCCAATGGAGGGACATGGCCATGCTGCCTCGAGAAACGGTCCCCCAAGTAAATGACATCACATGTCAGCCCAGTGAGCCACCTCCTCTGCCTCGTCGCCTCAATGGCATCTCCCAGCAAGATCTCCGGATACCTGCCCCAAGGGTAGAAGTCCACTCCGTCGTGCCCATCCCTGTTGATGACCGGCCTCACCATTTTGTAGTCGAAAGTGATCCGGGTCTTCCCCGTAAATTTATCCCTCGCATCTCCCCTCCAGCGAACCATAGCAGGGAAGATGGTGATATCGCTCTGTTGGTTCCAAGGGAAGAACCCGATCACCTCGCAAAACCAGGCCTGCATGTCCAAAACATCAAAAGGTCATTCTCTCTCTCTCATAAAAGTCTCAAGACAGAAAAGAGAAAAGAGAAAAGAAAGGAGACTACCTCAAGGGCAAATGAGAAGCAGTCCATGGAAGCAGCTTTGTTCCGGCTGTACATGTCCAACGAGAAGTAGAGCTCCGCCAATCCGGCCTCGCCCCACGAGACCGTCCCAATCCCGCCAACATCCTCCAGGGAGTCGAGGAGGCAAGTCATGGCCAGTGTCCCAGAATTAGCAAAAATGGTGACTGACATCATCAACCATACGAATGCTCTAGCCAGCTGCTGGGCAGTCACATCATTAGCAGCAAAGTTCTGCATGCAGTTCTGGACTGCCACCTCGACATTCCGTGTCTCCATACCCAGCCCCTTGGGAATCAGCTCAAACCCAACCAAAGCCTGGAACTCCTCAGCTGTAATGTGGTCTCTCCAAGTCACGGGCCTCCCGGTGAACTGTAGGCCAGTGATAGCTGTGAAATCGGCAGGAGTCACTGTAAGCTCTCCCCAGCTCAGGTGAAAGCTATGTGTACTGTCCCACCAGAACTCAGAAAGGGCCTGGATCAAGCCCTTGCTCTTAGAGGTGATGTGAACACCCCTGCCGATAGCCTCGACGAACGAATCCAGGCCGGTAGCCCTCACCAAATCCTTGGGGTTCGCCCCATTCTTCTCAAAATCCGGCATCCTCTGCCAAAGCTTGACCGCAATCTCTGATGGTCCTCTAGACTTGTTCTCCTGTAGACAAGCACAAAAAGAAGTGTGTCAATCATTCATCATTTTCAAAAGCATGCATATATTCAAAAAGTGCACATGTTTTTCAAAAGAAAAGCATTCACAAAAGTTTTTCTAGCATCATTTGCATCAAAAAAAAAAAAAAGCGTCTTTCATCACTTGAAACGTGTCATGTCAAGTCCCATTGCTTTCCTAAAGCACAAAATCACAATTTTCACAATTCTTTGCACATAAGCATTATTCTTTCAAAAATGGCATGCATGAATCCTTTTCATCTTCCAAAATCATGTTTTCTCAAAATTTTGACCTAGTAATAGCACATGCAAGAACTCCGTCTCACTTTAGACAATTTTTTCATTCTTACTTTATTTGCGAGAAAAAAGTGGGTCATTCCCATTATTTTTGTCAAACAAATTGCACATTGCATATTCTTAGCCTCATAGGTTCATCGTCAATGTCTCAAAGTCATTCAAAAATCCTAGAAAAATCCTAGAAAATTCTTAAAATTCGGGTCAAGCCCTAAATCAATGAAAATTCAATCAAAATCGACGGAATCGAGCCAAATAAGAATGCTTACCCCAACCGATCGCGGGTTCGTCGATTTGTGCTCCCTTCTCCCCGGGTAAAGCTCCGACGGAGGCGTAAGAAAGTCATACTTTCTTTCCGTTCGCACGAGCTCCTTTCTCCTCCTCCGAGCGGCCGCCGAGATGTTTCTTCTTGCTTGCCTCGGTATGGGATTGCCCTCCGGATCCATCTCAAATCAAAAGGGAAGCAAGGGGATTGAAAGAATTTCGAAATTCTCTTCCTCTCTTCTCTCTCTCTGCGTTCTTGGGCGGCAATACAATGCCAATGGCCCGTTCAAATCTGATTTTAAATAATTTGGAAAAAACAGGTCTCTAGCCGTACGGCTTCTTTTTCTCCATCTCATGCCGGGCGGCCTCATTCGCTCTGAGCAGAAAATTACAATCCTGCCCCTGGACCTTCCACTTGGGCATGCAATTTCCGTTATCTTTTAACCAAGATAACATCTTTTTCAGAAGATATCCCTTATCTCTTAAGCAATTAAGCTTTCTTCCCAGTCGCCTCCGTTAATTCCGTTATAATGGGATAATGCTAGGTGACAACCTCCGAATTGTCAAAACTCTAAACTTAGCTTACCTCTATCCCGAATAGTGACGTATGCTAAGTTCTCTTAACTTAAGCTGCCTCTATCCCGAATAGTGACGTACGCTCAAGTTTCTCTCAACTTAAGCTACCTCTATCCCGAATAGTGACGTATGATGAGTTCTCTTAACTTAAGCTACCTCTATCCCGAATAGTGACGTACGCTCAAGTTTCTCTCAACTTAAGCTACCTCTATCCCGAATAGTGACGTACGCTCATGTTTCTCTCAACTTAAGCTACCTCTATCCCGAATAGTGACGTACGCTCAAGTTTCTCTCAACTTAAGCTACCTCTATCCCGAATAGTGACGTACGCTCAAGTTTCTCTCAACTTAAGCTACCTCTATCCCGAATAGTGACGTACGCTCAAGTTTCTCTCAACTTAAGCTACCTCTATCCCGAATAGTGACGTACGCTCAAGTTTCTCTCAACTTAAGCTATCTCTATCCCGAATAGTGACGTATGCTTGAGTTCCTCTTAACTTAAGATACCTCTATCACGAATAGTGAAGTATACTTAAGTTCTTCTAGCTTTAGCTACCTCTATCTCTGTCAAAAAGAGATAGCGCCGTAAGCTCTAGTCTTCGTTATTTCCGTCATAAAGAAATAACATCATTCAACTTTAGCTACCTCTATCCCAGATAGTGACGTATGCTCAAGTTTCTCTCAACTTTAGCTACCTCTATCTTCTCGATAGTGACGTAAGCTCCAGTTTTCTCAGGTGACAACCTCCATTAATTGTCAATCAGGTGACAACCTCCATTAATTGTCAATCAGGTGACATCCTCCATTAATTGTCAATCAGGTGACAACCTCCATTAATTGTCAATCAGGTGACATCCTCCATTAATTGTCAAACCCTCAAGGATCCTAGACATCGTTCCTAACTATCTAGTGATGCTCGAACTACGATCAAGGCTTGATTCCTCCGGGATACGTAGGTAGCCTTTTATAAAAGGTCCAGCCATCCGACCACTTTGGTCACCCTTTTTCCTCCGTCACTTCTCAGTGATGAAGTAGTCTCTCATAAGAGACTTTGTTATCTGACCACCTTGGTCACTTCTAGCATATCCCCAGTAGGATCAACTGCTTGACCTCCTAGGTCATTCTCTCTTCTATTTCCCCAGCAAGAGACCCGTTTCTCTTCTCCATTCCCCAGCGGATCTATTCCGAACTACGGCCTGGCTTGATTCCTCCGGGATACGTAGGTAGCCTTTCATAAGAGGTTCAGCCACTCGACCACCTTGGTCACTCAATCCGTCTCGGCATTCGCCAGATCGGATCCTTTTCTATCGACAACCCCACTCGCCTTGCATGTGACGTTGCCGAGGGGCTTCTGTAAGTACCCAAATCTGGCTCATGCCTTCCGGTTAAATTTCCCGGCAATTTCGGTAAGTTTTCCGGTAATTCCCCAGACCTTCCTAGTGTTCCAGAAACATTCCGGAACTGTTTTTAATTAATTTAGGGCTGAAGGGGATCCTTCCTAATTAAGAAACAAGTTTTTCTTAATTAGGATGAAAGGTTCTAGAATTTGCCACCTTGCATGGTTCTAGAATGCTGAGTCATTGTGGATAATGCCGCACGGCTGCATTAGCTCGCTGTCCTTAGCCGCACGGCTTCATTAGCCTTATCCAGACTGCCTATAAATAGAGCCCTCCTCTACCCATTTCAACACAACAATTAACACAACAAATCACCTACAAACACTCCAAATACGTGAAGAATACTGCTGGAAGCTCAAGAAGGTGAAGAAGAAGGCCAAGAAGCTCCCTCCCTCCTCCTTGAAGATCCAAGATCAACCTCTCCTCCTAGCTCCGCCCGAAGAAGAAGGAAGCCATTGGTAACCTCGCACGCCCTAACCTCGCATCCTAATTGCTTTATAAATTGCTCATTGCATTACCTTTATATTGCTTGGGACTTGGTAGATTAAAGATCATATCTTCATATTCCCCCTTCCCTTTTTGCATGCAAAAGACATCATTTGTCATAAAAATGTAGTCTTTTCCCATAAAGGTGCATCCTTTGCACCTAAAACCCCCATTTTCAAATAAAAATGTTATCTTTATGCATCCTTTGCATATAAAAATCAAATCTTTTCAATCAAAATGCATCATTTGCATTCAAAACCCCTTTTCCAAGCATCATTTGCTTTAAAGACCATGTCTTTACCATAAACTAGCATCATATGCTTTTCAAAATTCAATCTTTATGCATCATTTGCATAATGAATGCCAATTTTTTCAACAAAATGCATCATTTGCATAAAAATCATATCTTTATGCATCATTTGCAATAAAGATCATTTCTTTGAATCAAGTGCATCATTTGCAACCCAAAAATGTCATCTTTTCATTAAAGTGTCATTTTTACATACATTTCCCCCATTCCCCCATTAGCAACCTAGGAATGGACCGGTTTAAAAGATCCTATCTTTACATCGTTCCTTCCATAAAGGTTTCATAATCTCTTTAGAAAGGGACACCTTCGAACCCTATATCTCCGATTATCACTTAAGATGAGTATGAAGCATCTATACAAACTCGACCATCTTAAAGTGTAGGATTGATGGGCTAAGGACCCTCCTTTTCTAAAGAACCTCATCTTTGGCTACAAAGAGAGTCATTCTCTCGATCACGCAAGTCCCAAGGTCTAAAAAATGCGATGATCACAAGTCCAAGATGAGGGCGGGATCATAATCCCAAATACACAAAAATCCAAGAAATCCCGAGCGACAACCAACAAATGGTTTGTACGTCCGGAAGACGACTTGGGACATTCCCTCCTTATTTTCAAACACATGCACACAAGAAAGCAAGCAAGCAAGCACGATTAATGAAATCATGGGAGACTTGCTCCGGCAAGGCACCTTGGGTGAACGCCAAACGTTCTTCCCAAGGGGTAACTTAACCTCCGAACCCATAAAACCTTTTTTTCAAAGTTTTGAGGTAATCAAAATGGCGTGGCGACTCCGTTTTTCAAATTAAACCGGATGTCTTCAAACTCGCGTGAATCCAACAAAAACAAAATTTGGGCACACATTCACAAAGGGCTCAAAAGAGATAATGGATGCAAGCTCAGATGAGGCAGGGTATGAATTCCACATCCTGGAATTCAACACTCCTTGCAAAGACTTGGTTGGTGAATGGAACAACATGATTGAAGCTTTAGCTGAAAAAAGGGAGGTAGGCTCTACCTGCTGATTTAGAACACATAAGCATCATTGAGGCTGAACCCCCATCGGGAAGAGTGGACTCCATTGCGGTGTTAAGGGTCACCCCTGAGACTTTGTCCGAGAAAGAATGTATGGGAGCCCTAGAAAGGGTCTTAAAGTTTGAAGCGACCCCGGTCCCCTTCCTATCTTATGATGACAGTGATATCTTCTTGGTAATCCCTAAGTCAGGGGAAGAGTCCAGAATACCCCTTATATGGTGCCAAGTATCCCGACCTTCTTTTGCCCTCATTGGTCATCAGAGTCAAGACGAAAGTTCCAACAGAAGTTATTGTAGTGAGACCGAGGAAGACACAGTAGAAATGCCGGAAGGAACGGTAGAAGAGTGGTTAGACCAGAAGACAAAAATCCCATAAAACCCTCCTGTGAGTAAAGAACAGGAACCTTCCACATGGTTTGACCCCACAAAAATCCTTATCGATGATGGAATCTCCCACTTCAGGAAGTGTTTGGCCAATGTCAAATATGCCGTCAGAAGGTTGACCCCGAGGGAGAAAAGGGATATGTTTGACAGTGATGAGGAATGTGACCCTGCTTTGTTGAAAAAGTTGCTATGTCAAGATTAGGAAGCCACTAGAAAACCTCTAAACCCTAGGAACTATAATTCCTGTTGCATCTTGACCCTGAAAAGCCTGAATGAAACTGTCAAGGTTTTGAGTGAGGAAGATGAAATTGAAATCAGCCAGTTGCTAAGCCAATGGGGAAGTCAGAATTCAGAAAAGGCCAGGAAGACTGTAACCTGGGATCAGATTCGGGAAGCTGCCTATACCTCTGGTAGTGCTGTTAATCAAATTAATTAGCAGAGTTGGCCATATGCCAGCAAAAGCCCACCCTTATCCCTGAAAGAGCTAAAGAAATCCTCTAGTAGGACTGATGACTCGGAAAAGTCTAATGTCTATGTGATGACTCGGTCTGGGCAGATGAGTGTGGAACAGCCTAAAGGTGACAAAAGAAATGCCGTCTCCGAACCAAAGACAGATAAAAGACCTTATAAGCCAGAAGCAGAAAAGCCAGACTCCGAGAAGGAGGACCCGGTGTTGACTCAATTGAAGTGTACTCAAGCCAACATTTCCTTGTGGTCCCTGTTAACCTCCTCATACCCTCACAAACTGAAGTTAGAAGAAAGCTTGGCCAAGACCATGGTGCCCATAGATGTCACCCCAGATGAGGTGGTCCAAATGATTGGAAGCATCCACTATGGAAATATCATCACTTTCACTGACCTGGACATGCCAAAGTTTGGAGCCAGTCATAATGAACCACTTTACATCACAGTCCAGTTGGAAGAACGCCGATTACCAAGGGTATTAGTTGACAGAGGGTCTGCAATGAATGTCCTGCCAGCGAAAATGATGGATTTTTTGGACTTGAAGCCTGTAGATTTGAAACCTTCCAGTCAAACTATTAAGGCCTACGATTACACTGCTCGGTCAGTTTTGGTGATTGCTACTCTCAAATTAAGGTTTGGAAAAAAGGCCATGGATGTGGACTTCCAAGTGATTGACATCCCCATTTCGTTTACCGCTTTGCTGGGATGACCTTGGATTCACCAGATAAATGGGATAGCCTCTACTTTGCACCAATGCGTCAAGTTTCAGTTAAGTGATGGGACTATTACTACTATCTACGGAGACAGTGTCACCGTGGAAGGAACCAGCACAGGAGGTATTCCAATACTGGAGATTAAACATGATGACAAAGGGCTTGCCTTGACCGGATTCTCTGTAGCCTCCTCCAAAGCGCAAGTGTGTTGCACGGACCTCACTGCTACCTCTGAAAAAATACCTCCTGCCATGTGAATGATGAGAAAGATGGGTTATCTTCTGGGGCTTGGACTGGGTAAAAGACTTCAGGGTCGCAATGTTGTCATTGATGCAAAGGAACAGACCACCCGACACGGCTTGGGATACAAACTGAATTCTCAGGATGATAGAAAGGCTAAGGAAACTACTCAGGAAAAGCGAAATGAAGGGATCCGTCTCCGTCCTTACAGTTTGTCTCTGGCCCAGTACTTCATAAGAGGTGGGACCCAATATGATGAAAGCGATCGTCAGCTCTCCTTGAGGAAAATTCTTCTAAAAAACCTTGAGAAAGTTTGGGGGAAACCAGCAAATCCTATTCGGAGGATGTTCCTTGACTTGCCGGACATTCCTAGGGCTACCACCACTGTTCAGAGCAAGTATGTCTTCAAAGGAAACCCAGACCGCTTCAAAGAGCCAGTACTTTTCCCATCAGGGTTAATGGACTTCTCTGCCTTCGAGTTAGCCCTTCCAGAGATCAGCCAGATAGAAGCTGCCAGTAGTGAGGACAGTGAGTCAGGTTTGCAGAAGCTATTTGATGAAGAAGCACAGATTCCTGATATGATCGACTTCAGCTCAGATAACGAGATAGTTGCAGTAATTGGAGACGAGGGTGAAGGACCTTTTCATCCCCGCGCTTTGGTGACTAACGCAGAGATGCCTTTGAAAAATTTGGAGACATTCTCAGGGCCGATAGCCAGTCGACAACAAATGATCCCAGAGCTTGGATTGGTCCCCCGTCCCTCTCAGTCCAGTCATGTCAAACACCCTGTCATCCGTACCCTTGAGTCAGGAATCTTCGAATTCCAGTCCTCCGAGTCATATGAAGGCCTCACGCCTGAAGATTATTAATATGTAGCCAATGTCATATTTCCTTTCGCTTTAAATGAAATGCAGATCTTTCTGAGTATCCCCTTATTGCCAACTAAACAAATGATAAATTAACTAATAACTTAACAACAGTTAATAATGAATCATTTGAACAAGATGCAAACACACTAAACGAATAATACATTAAAGAAATCTTTAAGCAGGTTACAGACAAAGAGGAAAACCGGGCCTAAGCTGCCGAGGAGGTTTTGACAAGTGTTAACTTGGGTACTGTCGAGGAACCTAAAGAGATACAGATTAGGAACTTCTTCGAGGGGGCTGAACAGGATAGACTGGTAAATCTGCTCAGAGAATACATGGATGTGTTTGCTTGGTCATATAAGGATATGTCAGGGATTGACAGCTCGATTGTGGAGCACAGAATCCCTCTGGCACCGGATGCTAAGCCAGTAAGGCAGAAACTAAGAAAGATCAAGCCAGAATGGTCTCTACAGGTTAAAGAAGAGATTTAGAAGCTACTGCGGGTAGGATTCATCAGGGTCATCGAATATCCGACATGGTTATCCAACATCGTGACTGTGACTAAGGCCAATGGGAAGGTGCGCTGTTATGTAGATTTCCGGGATCTGAACAAGGCCAGTCCCAAAGACGACTATTTATTGCCGAACATAGACATTCTGGTAGATGCCACTGCTAACTACGAAGTCAAATCATTCGTTGATGGCTTTGCTGGCTACAACCAGATGAAGATGGCCGAGGAGAACCGAGAAAAGACAGCCTTCACCACACCGTGGGGAACGTACTGCTATACGGTGATGCCTTTTGGGCTTAAGAATGCCGGGGCTACATATCAAAGGGCAGCGACTGCACTCTTTCACGACATGATCCACAAGGAAATTGAGGTCTATGTCGATGACATGATAATCCATTCCAAAGGTATGGATGGACAGCCCTTTGTCGACCTGCGAAAGTTCTTTGAAAGGTTGAGACAGCATTCCATGAAACTGAACCCTGCCAAATGGACCTTTGGAGTGACAAGGGGAAAAGTCCTTGGGTATATGGTCACAGAATGAGGTATTGAAGTCGATCCCCGAAAGATCAAGGCCATTATGGACATGAGGCCGCCTCGAACCCAGACAGAGGTCAAAAGCATTATGGGCAAATTAAAGTACATCAGTCGTTTTGTCAACCAGCTAACTACCATGTGCGAGCCCATCTTTAAGCTCATGAAGAAGAATGCAGACACAGAGTGGACTGAGGAATGCCAGGATGCATTTGACCAAATAAAGGCATACCTAGTACATCCCCCGGTGCTATGCCACCCACATGGACATAAAACTCTTCTGCTCTATCTCACTGTCACTGATACGGCAATTGGGGCTATGCTGGCTCAGGAAAAGAAGGACTCTCGGGTAGAAAATGCCATTTACTTTATCACTCGGAAGCTGTAAGGAAGTGAGCTCAATTACTTCGCGTGTGAAAAGACTTGTGCAGGACTGGTCTGGGTAGTCGGTAAGCTGAAGCATTACATGCAAGCCCACTCTGTGAACTTGGTCTCGAAAATGAACCCATCAAGTACATCTTCGACAAGCCTTCCCTTTCGATGCGTCTAGCAAAATGGTCGTTCTTCCTAGCTGAGTATGACATCAACTATGTGATGAGAAAGGCAATCAAGGGTCAAGTTCTGTCAGACCATCTAGCATTTTTCCCTAGTAATGAGGACCGAGGGCCTGAACCCCAATTCCCAGATGAAGGAATCTTTGTAGTTGAGCCTGAGAACCGATGGCAGCTGTTCTTTGATGGAGCTGCTAACAAAAGAGGAAATGGCGTAGGAATGCTACTGGTCGATCCGAAAGATGAGCACACGCCAATAGCCATCAAGTTGAACTTCCCTGCCACGAACAATGCCGCACAATATGAAGCTTGCATTGCTAGTTTAGAAGCTGCCTTTGAAAGGAATGTCAAGGAACTCGAGGTCTATGGAGACTCAGCCATGATCATCAACCAGGTCTCCAACAAGTGGAAGACTGTGGATCCTAATCTTCAGAGGTATCATGCCTACATGGAAGAATTGACTGAGCAGTTTAGAGAAGTGACCTTCCATTACATGCCGAGAGACAAGAAAAGATTTGCAGATGCCTTAGATACTCTAGCCTCATTGGTAGAGATCCCCAAGGGAAAGGCGATAAAACCATTCAGAGTGGGTAGAAGAGAAGCCCCAGCTTTCTGTTGTGAAATAGACTTGGGACCCGTGCCTGTCAAGGAACCCTGGTACAGTCAGATTTACCAGTTCCTCAAGGATGGGGAGTCAGCTTTCAAATATGAAGAAGGTAGACCAAGGGAAGGCATCAAAGCCAAGAGCTTGCAAGCCTTGAAACGGTTGGCCTCTCACTATGTCATCCTAGGAGGCGACCTGTACAAGAAACGGTACCAAGGACCACTCCTCTTATGTGTCACCCAAGAAAGGGCAAGAGAGTTAATGACCGAAGTCCACACCTACGGTCCTCATATGAACGCTAAAGCGTTGATGCAAGTAATCCACAGAATGGGCTACTACTGGATTTCCATGGAAACAGACTGTGTCTAGCATGTTCGAGAGTACGACAAGTGCCAATGGTTTGCCAACCTCAATCACCTTCTGCCTCATGACCTGTACTGCAAGACGACTCCTTGGCCGTTTGCAACTTGGGGTATTGACATGATAGGGAAGATAGCCCCGGCAGGAAGCAATGGGTATGAATTTGTGTTAGTGGCAATGGACTACTTCACTAAGTGGGTAGAGTCCAAGTCCTACAAGGACCTCACTTCCAAGAAGGTGGCCCAGTTTGTCAAAGAAAATATCATGTGCAGATATGGGGTGCCCAATGAGGTCCTTTCAGATAATGGGTCGCACTTTGAAGGGGACTGCGATAGATTGTTGTCAGAATTCAGAATCACTCGCCACAAATCATCCCCATACAGACCTCAGACCAACAAAGTAGTAGAAGCTGCCAATAAGACACTCGAAAGGATTATCCGGAAAATGGCCACCCATGGTCGTGACTGGCCCAAAAAGCTGCATCTGGCACTCTGGGTCTAAAGAACGTCTGTTAGAACAGCCACGAGAGAAACTCCCTTCATCCTGACCTATAGGATGAAAGCAGTACTACCAGTAGAGTTGGAAATCCCGTCATTAAGGGTCCTCATGGAAAACAGCGTCAATGAGGTAGAATGGCTACGCAGCCGGCATGATGAATTGGCCCTACTTGATGAAAGGAGGCTAAAAGCCATGGAACACACCCCAGCCTACCAGAGGCGAATGGCCAGGGCATTCGACAAAAAGGTCAAGGCCAGGGAAATCAAAGAGGGTGACTTAGTGCTGAAAGTAAAGCCCCCTACCAGAGACAGCCCTCTGGGGAAATGGGAACCCATTTGGATTGGCCCGTATGTGGTGCAGAAGATACTCTCGGGAGGGACGATGAAGCTTGCTGACCTGGACGGCAATCCTTTTGTTCATCCAGTTAACGGTGACAAGCTCCGCCGGTACTATGTCTAAAAAAAATTAATTAATTAAATAAAAAAAAGAGAAATAAATTTTAGGGCAAAAAGAGTAATGCCCAGCTAGAGTGAAAACCCCAAAAAAGGGCGGTCTAGGCAAAATACAGGGTCGCACATAAAAAAATAAAAAAATAAAAATTAGTAGTGCAAAAGAGTAATGCCCAGCTAGGCTGAAAACCCAAACGGGCGATCTAAGCAAAAGACGGGGTTGCACATAAAAAAAAAAAAAAAAAAAAAAAAAAACAAAAAACAAACAAACAAAAATCCCAATAGTTCACCAGAATGAACTACGAAGACCTGAGCCCCTTAGTCTTTCTTGTAAAAGGGGAACGTAGGCAGCCAAAAATGGTTCGATCTAAACAATAAATAAGACATTTGAATTTCCATAAAATGTGTCTTGAATAAATTCTAAGATAATATCCTTGTTAATTAATAGTCAAAAAACTTTTTGATGAGTTCAATCACGGTCTACTCTTGACTCTGCTAACCTGCTACAAAGACTAAAATATACAATAAAAGACCTAATAATCTACTGTGTTTGCAAAAGGCAATAAGTGGATTCTAGGAATAGATCTCTCAGTCGTCATTACCTGAGTCTTCCTTGTTCTTCTTCCCTTTACCTCAACCCCGTCGAGTGTTCTTCCTCTTCTTCTCAATGATGTCGGTCTCAATCATCCCAATCTCAGGTATCCTCACTGGAGCCTCCACCAAACCTGTGTCAATAAGTGCCCTCTCTATCCTGGCATGAGCCCGTACCTCCTCCCTCTGAGCCTCAGTAAAGGGAGCGACCTCCGATAACCTCTCATATCGGGCTTCCATATCCCTAAAAAGGTCACCTGACTGGTTATGGCAACTAGCTTTAGCCTCAGCTTCCCTCAGAGTTCTGCTCGAGTCACAGTCAGCCCCCAATAAAACCTGACGTCTCTCTCCCAAAATGACCTGAGTCGCCCCCATTTCCTTCTCATACCAGTCCAAGTAAGCCGTGGTCAAGATAGTACTCTTCCTGCTCTTGAGAATGGCCCTGGGTGGAAAAGCGGCATATGTCCACGCTCTCGAGAAAAATGAGAAGCTAGCTGGGTCCCTCATGTCAAAAGGAAAAATCTCCATGGTATTGATGTCCTTCCAATTATCCAACGGCTCCTGCAAAATCCCAAACTGCCTGGACACTAAGCAGGGAATGTAAAAGGACGACAGAGACAGCCCCGGAACCCTCACTACGTAGGACTCCTGAAATGTCCTCCGAGTCTGCAACCTCCAGTAAGGGACCCACCAGGAATGTCAGAGGTAGACAGCCGAGCCATCATCAGCTCCCAGCCACCATGATCTTGTTGCCTAGGTGCACCCCTCTGGGAAATCACCCAAGGGCACTGAGTAGGCAAAGCTCCAGGTAAAGCCCCAAGTGTCTCCTATAACTATAGAGTCAACATGGCGGGACTCCAAGACCTCATGAAATGGTCTCCCCTAGCCATCCTATAAATACAATGCAGAGTCTCCCCCTTAATCAGAGGAAAAATATCCTTCCCAGCCCTACAATCCCTGACCATGTCCAAAAGGCCACTATGGCAGACCCCTAAGGACTCGGCAGTGAATAGAAAAGAGAACACACAAAGGATATAGGCATCCATAGCCACCATGGTCTCAGCCGTATCCGGAGACCCAAACATGCTTGGGATATCAGAAATGTCAATCCCGTCAGGGTCTACCATCATCCCCTTGGCTTCTTTCGTAGAAATTTGCAGAAAAGATGTCAACTTTACCGTCACCAGCACGTCTCCGGTTAGAGGAATTGAAACAGCTTCAATTTCAGGACCCCCAATCAATGCCTTGAAGTCTTCAAAGGTTGGGATGAGTTCATTGTAAGAAAAGCAGTAAACGTGTCTCCGGACGTCCCAAAACCTCGCTGCTGCTCTCAAAAGGTCCCAATCGGGCGGGAGATCCTTCAAATTCCATAAAGACTTGATCTTGAAGGTGGTATCGAACAACCCCTTATTAGATTGAAAGTTGTGCCTCATTCAAGATTGAAGATCGGACAGAAAACGGACTCTCTTCCCCTTTTGCAATCTAATTGGTTTTTCCATGGCGAGTGATCGAAGTTGATAATTTTTGGTCAAAAATATGCTCTGGGATCAGTTGGGACAAGTCTAAGGTGAAAATGAAATGAAAAGGCCATTCTTTGATTTTATTTGAAAAAAAATCAGTTCAGACAAGGGTTCCAGCCGCACGGCTTCTTTTGCCCAGGACCTGGCCGGACGGCGTCTTTCGCTTCTGCAGAAAAAAATCTGCAGCAGCTGTGGCTGCTTCCCAAGGGAGTTCTCACCCCACTTTCTCAATGAAACCTGCATAAAAATATGCCCAAATACCATTCATACAATCACATATCATCACAAACCATTTTGGCCCAATTTCCGCCCCATTTCTAAGCAAAAAAGCTGCCCCGAGGCTCATGTAATATGCAAAACCATAAAGCATTGATAAGAAAAGCAAATAAAAGATCAATACATTGTCTTTTCCTCCTTGGCACCGAAATAAAACGAAATAAATAACAAAATGTGCATAATTGTTCATTGTTTGTCTCTCTTCCTCTCTTAGGTCAAACCTAGGGAACCCTAAGCTTCCGACTCATCGTCGTCACTGCTAAGTTCATAGAACTCAGGATCCTTCATCAAATCTTCTTCATCACTCACATCAGAAAGATTGACAGCCATGTGCTCATACTCCCCAGCTGCTCTAAGATGTCCGTGTTGGGCCCCCATCCCAGAGGCACAGCGCTGGCGGATGAGGTCTGATACTCTAAGGCTGATGAGGTAGAGGCTGTGCTCCCAAAGTGCCTTCTCTTGCGTACGGGCTCCTGCACATTCGCCCCAGCCCTGGAAGCGCAGGACAGCTTCCTCAAAAGGGACCGAGCCACCGCCTTCCAGCCCCTGTTCTGCCGTACCAAGCCATCATAGGTACGAGCAGGAACCTGCGACAAAAGAGAAGAAAAACTCTGAAAATTTCAAAAGAAGCTTAAAATCGCAGAACGTAAAGAAAGCCGAAAAGAGAAGGGACCTAGAGATACTTACAGTGCTATCAGCAGGCAGAGTATACTGGGGCTCCCTCGTGTCTAGGATAGGCACCATGAACCTCCTCGGTACCCCGTTTACCACATAGGAGAGATGAGCAGGAGGCATAGGCGGATCAGTCGGCTCTGCTTCCCCATATCCCTGAGCGACGGCTATCTTTACTAGATTTTGCGGAGCCCTCAACCGCGCCTCCACGAAGGTGGCGTACGGGGTAGCAAAGTCGAAATACTCCTCAGCTGCCACACCAGCCTGATACCTCTCTATCTCATCCACTGACCAATTCCTGGGCTGCAGCATGAGCGGTGGAGGGTCATGAGGAGTGATAGCACCCAAAGGAGGGACATGGCCATGCTGCCTGGAGAAGCGGTCCCCCAAGTAAATAATGTCACAGGTCAGCCCTGTTAGCCACCTCCTCTGCCTGGTCTCCACCAAGGCACCCCCTATCAAGGCCTCCGAGTACCTCCCCATGGATAGAAATCCACCCCTTCGTGACCATCCCTGTTGATAACCGGTCTCACCATCTTATAATCAAAAGTAATCCGGGTCTTCCCGATGAACTTATCTCTAGCCTCTCCCCTCCAGCGAATCATAGACGGGAAGATCTCCGGATCACTCTGTTGGTTCCAAGGAAATAACCCAATCACCTCACAGAACCAGACTTGCATGTTCAAAACAAAAAGGGTCATTTCTCTCATAAAAATCTCAAGACAGAAAAATAAAAAATAGAACAGAAAGTGAGAGTACCTCCAAAGCAAAAGAGAAACAATCCATCGAAGTAGCCTTGTTACGGCTGTACAAGTCCAAAGAGAAGTAGAGCTCAGCCAATCCGGCCTCACCCCAAGAGACCGCCTCAACCTCATCCAAATCCTCCAAAGAGTCAAAAAGGCAAAGCATTGTCAATGTCCCAGAGTTTGCAAAAATGGTGACTGACAACATCAACCACAAAAAAGCTCTCGCGAGCTGGTGGGCAGTCACCTCATTGGCGGCAAACCCCTGCATACACTCCAGAACCGCGACCTCAACAAACCTTTTCTTCAAGAGAAAGTTGCTGTCCAGTAGCCTTTCTCTAAGACCTCTGTCCATGGTCTAATTTTTTGGACATACAGAAACTTGGAATTTGGTGTTGACTACAAAATACTTTTTGTATCCAACATCTAGAGATTTCCATACATATTTTTACTTTATTTTTTTCGTGAGTAAAACTCCCTTTTTCAAATTATCTTTTAAAAGTCAGTTCATCAGTCTAATTTTTCAAATTATCTCAGATTTCATATCTGAGATTTTCAGAAGGTTTTGGTCCACCAAATCATCTCCAAATGGAATAGTTCTTTTACAGAAATCTTATTTAAGGTGTTTTGAACAACTTTCATTCTCGGACTTTCCCAAGATTCTGAGATTTTTAAGCCCTTAAACCCATCTTAAAATCAAGTGTCCACTGCCTTTTTCATTCTGGCAGAATTGGTTTTCAACTTCAAAAAATCTTTTGAGTACCAAAACTCAACCCTAAAATCCTACCAAAAATCATGGGACTTGTTTAATGTCTTACAAAGAGTTCCCAATTTTTGGTTTTCTCAGTTTTGATTTATTTTGGCCAAAGTAACACACGCACACACACACACACACACAAATGGTTTTTAAAGCTTGAAAGACTCGTTTTACGAGGCATTCCGGGTGAACACTAACGTTTTTCCCGGCGTGTAACGTGACCTCCGAACCCAAATCTCTCATCTCGGTCATTTTTCAAAGTTTTCGCCCTTAAAACAAAAATGGCGTGGCGACTCCGTGTTTTTTCGATTGATTTTCAAAGAAAAGCAAAACAACCAATCTTTCGGAAAAATGGCACCAACATCGTTACAATGGCGACTCCGCTGGGGAAGAAATAAGCTTTATCTTAAAAAGAAAAAATGATATTTGGTATATTGGTGGAAACCATTAAACTTCCCGTTAACGCCTCCTAACACGAGTCGGGGATAAATTGTGGTTTAACAATCCCACGTACCAGTATCATTGTTTTAAAAAAAAAGGAAAAGCTTTTGAGGGTCAAGCTTCCGTCCCGGCATTTGAAATCATTTGTTGTGTGTGTGTTGATTTTGCACATTTTGTGTTGTTTTGGCCGCCTCGGAAAAGTCAAAATTTTGACTATCGGACCCGTCTCTTTGAATTTTGACTTATGTGCTTATGTGTTCATTTGCTTTCAAAAAAAAAATTCAAAAAAAAAGAATTTCAAAAAAAAAAAAGATTTTCAAAAAAAAAAGATTTATCAAAAAGAAAATTTTCAAAAAAAAATCATGCATCATACTTTTTAAGACACATGAAAAATTTCTATTTTACTCAGAAAAAGAAGATAGACTGCTTACACACTACGCGCACTTGGCCTTACACTGCACACTACGTCCCTAACCCGGGGAAATCCCTGTAGCGGCCTGTTTGGTCTTATTACGCCTCTCGGTGCAAGCATGGGACTACCCAAACATCCCATGGAGCCTCGTGTCAACCATGCACTTGTCCGTGACACACTTTGTCCGAGACCCGGTTGGTTTTAGTACGTGCGTCATGCCCTGTCTGTGTATAGACCTTTCCTTTCAAGCCTTAGTCGGCCTACCAAGTTAATATATTTCGGGACCCTAATCTGTCGAAGTTCTGCCGGTTTTCCATCACAGACTATGACCAGATATTGACTGGCGCCTTGACTTTGACTCTGACTGGCACAAATTATACACTGACTCCCAGCATGACACTGAGTCATCAAGAATTAACGATTATTCCATGCCTAATTATGGCCTAATTGACGACAAGTTAAGGTCAATTGTGGACATTTATCAGTCCGAATCATGCCGACTTTTTGTCGAGCCCTCGGACATGATCTTGACTTTTGACGTCAGCTTTGTTCGTAATTTACATCGAATGCTCGTTAAGACTCGATTACCCGCCAGACTTTTAGGATCGTTTTTCTTTCGGTCGGTGGGACCCGCTTGCCCTATAGGACCCTCACCCGGGGCTGTCCACCCTGGGAAGTCGAAGTACAGGTGGAATACGAGGGGCTTATAGACGTAGTGACGGGGCCCATTGATCCAGGATCCATAGTAGTTTGCGAAAAAGAAGAGCATTCTTTTCCAACCGATTAGGTTAATAAAACATGTTTTAAGTAAACAAAGAACGAATAACTGCATGTTGCATGAGCCCAAAGCCCAAACATCTACCCTCCTTCATTCCCAAAAATAAAATAAAATCTGAACCCTCGTGTCTTTCCCCCCGCAGCTCCGCACAAAGCTTGGTTTCGGGCACCGGGTCACCGTCTGATCAGTTGGGAAGAGTCAAGCACATCGTCAGCTTCACCTTTTGTTCCGACTCCAGGTTTCAGAATGTCTGCATCAGCTGGTAACGATGGGGACAACACCACCCCACCTCCTGGGACTCCTCAAACAGAACAGCAATGGAATCAGTTAGCCGAACAAATGAGACTTCGACAAGAAGCACAGCTAAAAAGCCTTATGGAGGCTATTAAGAGCCATGGTTTGGCCGCCAGCCTCAATCCCGATGGCACCTTCACCGTGGAAGAAGAGGAGGACCCCAATCCTAATCTTGGTCGCCCCGACTACTCCAGGATGCCACCACCAACTTCATACGGTACTACCACCAGAACCCATGCTTCTCGATCTCTGGGTCAGTCAGCTCCCCAACCACAGACCACTGGATCCATGCAGCCTGACGGGACGAATCAGTTCGCAGTTCCTCAGTGGGGGCAAAATCAGTACGGAATGTCTTCTCATGGTTGGGGTTACCTCGGAATGCCACAGCTAACTGGGATCCCGCCTCATTTTGGAACCGATCAATCCGAACCTTCGCAGCAACAGTTCAAAGGGCCACAGCAACAGTTTGGAATGCCCCCAGTCTGGTCCAGGGCAACAGTCAGGAGCCCCTCCTCAGAATGATGCTAGCTTAGCAGCTCCTCATACATCTTTCACAAACCCATTTCTCACTCAGGGTTCGATGGGTTACCAAACCTCCATCCCGGTTTCATCAAAATCACCAGGACCGCATTACCCCCCGGGTTATACACCATCGCCACAGCCAGCCATTCAATTCAACAATCAGGTACAGCAGCCCGCACCTAAGCCTACTTATGGGTCTCACTCCGGAAATCCAAGCTACCCAGCTACATCAGGACTGCCTCCACCCACTTTGCCAGTTGAAAATCAACAGCAGGCCGCAAGGTTCTATCCCTTCGCCCTGGCTCCTACTCATGCTCCCCCGGGCAATTTGGGCCAAGGACAAGTTTTCACCTACGTCCCCGGATCGGCCGTTCCCTCCACCAGTCTACCGCCAGTGGTAGCTCCTCTCTCTAGCTCAGTCACGGGTTTGAACACCATGGTTCCACCACAAGATCCTCATCTGGCCTGGTTCATGGAACAACATAAGGAAATGAAAGCGCAGATTGCTGAATTGACCGCTAAGAAGTCTGCCTTCCGGCCTACGGACCCGGACTCCATCGTTCCCCTGCCTCACAAATTTGTTATGCCGAATTTGGACCTCTTTGATGGTAATGCATGCCAGAAAACTCATCTGGACACGTATACCTTGGCGATGAAGGCCAAAGGGTGTACCAATCAGCAGTTGGCTGACTATTTCAGTCTATATTTGAAATCCAGAGCCTTAAAATGGTTGTTCCGCTTAAAACCCGAGGCCAGGGCTACATGGGACCAGATTACTAATGCCTTCACAGAAAAGTACAAAGCTAACTTGGAATGGGAAATAAATAGAGTTGACTTGCAGACAACAGTGCAGCGTCCCGACGAGAATGTTGGGGATTTCTACAAGCGGTGGAATCTGAAACTCAGTGAGATGGCCATCCCTCCTTCTGAAGAGGAACAATTGGACATCTTTCAGTCATGCCTGAAACCACATCTGAGAGCCTCCCTCAGTCACTTCCCGTACTCAGACTTACGGGCCATGGTTAACTCTGCGGCTAAGTTTGAAAAGGCTTACAATCAGCAACCGGCTGCTGCACCTGCTTACAGATATCGCGCTCCTCCTTCCAACACCGCTCCTGCTCCTGCTAAAGGCAAAGAGGTGATTAATTACGCGGGATAGGAATGTAATAACACAACTCCTTTTGCTCCCAGAAAACCAGCCGAGCCCAGGCCACGGGTCATGAACCTCGAAAACTTTGGAATGCCTCTGAACGACATCTTTAGGGGACTCGTGAAAGAAGGTTTGCTGCGGCCTTTGGAGAATTTCCAACCCAGGAATCTGAATGCTCCCGTGGATACCTCAAAGTATTGCGCTTTTCATCAAGCCCACGGACATCTGACTGACAACTACTTCACTCTGAAAAAGGCGATCCAAGGCTTGATAGAGCATGGAAAGTTGGAAGGCCCCGAGGGGCCTAATACAGTCAAAAATCCTCTGCCAAGGAACCATAATCAGGTGAATATGATTGAATGCGGAGAACCTTCGCATGCCCAGGAAGATGCTGACGAAGGTCCCCAAATACCCATGGCCAACCTTGTCGAGGATCCTGAATTCGGATTCCCCCTCTATCTTGAGGACGATGAACAAGTCAGCCCACCTTGGTCCCATGTCAGAAATTTCTTGCAAGAATACGAGGCCCGCTATTTCTCGGATGAAGGGAAAGCCGATACTAAAGAACTGGGGTTGTTCCGGTCAAAACATGAGAAAACCATTTACACAAGATGGTTAGAACAATCGAGAAGGATCGAGCAAGAAAGCTTCAGGCGGGCTCCTGTACTGGGGCTTATCAGCAAAGAGGCCGAAGAGCATCTGGAGCTAGTACACTTCTGCAAGTTGGTTTTGGGAGAGGCAGAATATGATCCCGAGAACAGCGAAGAATTAGAGGAGGACGATTCCTTCTATATCCTGCCTGGAGTCAAATACGTGCCACCCCCTCTCACTCTTCCCCCGCAGTTTCTGGGAGGAGAAGCTGAGTCGCAATTACCACTTCCGGAAATGGGAGCATATGACAATTTCTGCGGTTGCACGCACCCATATTCCCCTAACGGGTTTGATCGGCGCTCCCTCTCAGCCGAAATCCCAATTGTATGGGAAGATGATTCCGATGACAGCGATGACGATGATGATGACGAGAGCGAAGAGTCAACTGAGGCCCCAGATCCGGAATCAATCTGGAACAATCAGGCCGGAAATGATGCCATGGGAGCCAGACACAATGGTTGGTTGTCCGCAAGCGACGATGAAGAACCACTAGAAAATGCAAGTCAAATGCCAATAGGGACGGGCCCCCAAGAACTACACCTCGTAAGATGCACCTGCAGTCAGTGTCCGGATACCTCAGAGGATGAGGGACAACAAAGCCCGCGCCCAGATCCGTACACATCCAAAATCCTAGAGCACAATGTTCCTTATAAGAACCTAGCCGGTGAATGGAGAAGGTTCATTGAAGCACTGGTCGAGAATGGAGGGTTTCAACGACCAGAAGATGAGGAATTCGGAACATCATCGGATCTTTTTCTTCTTTCCCGAGAACGGATGGCATAACAACTGTAAGGGTCACAACCGAGCCGCTTGAGCACAGCGAGTGCCTGCAATCACTCAAAAGGGTTATCGATCTGAATGTCTCCCCAGTGGCTTTCATACCTATGGACCCACTTGACGCCTTCTTAATTTCCCCCGCACCCGATAATGGACCCCGGGTGCTCCTTATTTGGACCCAGATCTATCGAGCTGCTACATCGAACTACGAGGGGGAACGTTGCCTATCCTTTACTTGTGGCTGCCCTACTTGCAAGGGTGAAAGAAAGAAGATGTATGATGAGATGGAGGCTGATAGCCATAAGACCGAAGACACTTTAGAAGACGAATATGAAACCGAAGACATGAAGGCCATGAAGTTTCCTGGGTCTGAGCACGTGGATGTCTTAGAGTTCAACACTGCCTACCATGCTTTGGGGAAAGGGTTTTCAGGCATCCGATCCAGGCTGATAGTCGAGGATCTGTTAGAGAGAGGAAAACTAACTCCCATCCTCCCCAATGAGAAAATAACCATGGTCAGATCAAATCCGCCCCAAAATAAAGTAACACTTCTTGTCAGGGTTACCCAAGAAGAGGTCACCTTCCCCGAATGTATTTCAGCTCTTAGAGAAGTCCTGGAAACCGGCATGATACCGGATGCGCCTCCCACACAGAGTGCTATAATCATCTCCAGCTCTGAGTATTACAGAAAGGAACCAGAATGGTTGCACTATACCGGGGATGAAATCGAAAAGCCGCCGAGCCCCGGGAAAAGCGACTCTTGCTGTATGATAACTATGAGCAAGGCAGGATATGGAAGCGAATCGAAGGATGCCCTAGCTCTGAGGGCCATCTAAGGGGCAACAACACAACCCCAGACTCAAAAGCCTGTGACTTGGGAAGCAGTCATAAGGGCCACCCAGGAAGGAGCCAGTACAGCTCAAGCTCAGCCCCTCACCGTTCCTAGACTCCGTCAGGACCAGTGGCCGATAGCCAAAAAGGCTCCCCCGTTAACCTTGGCAGCATTGAAGAAATCTAGTCAAGAAGCAATAGACAAGGAGGTCAACCTGTTAACCCGATCCGGGCAGATCTTCCAAGGGAATCCCAAGGCAGATAAGAAGGCCACAGATCAAGCACCTGGGGAGAACCACCGCCCCTATGCTAAGACAGCCGAAGCTCCTGACCCCGAAAAGGAGGATCCCGTGCTCACCCAGTTGAAGCAAACACAGGCCAACATCTCTCTATGGTCCCTACTCACCTCATCCTATCCCCACAAGCTAAAGCTGGAAGAAAGCCTGGCTCGCACTCTGGTGCCTATCGATGCTACTCCCGATGACGTAGTGCAATTGATCGGGAGCATCCACTACGGGAACATAATTACTTTCACAGACCTCGATCTCCCTCAGTTCGGGGCGGATCACAATGAGCCTCTCTTCATCACAGTCCAGTTGGACGAACGACGCCTCCCTCGGGTTTTGGTCAACAATGGGTCTGGAATGAATATCTTCCCGGCAAAGATTATGAGCCTGCTCAACATCAAGACCGAAGATCTAAAGCCTTCCTCCCTCACAGTCAAAGATTATGACTCGACATCTCGAGCAGTCCTTGAAGTTGCTACTTTGGACCTCTGGTTCGGCAAGAAATTGATACCTATGGAATTCCAGGTTATCGACATCCCGATCACTTTCAATGCCCTATTGGGAAGACCTTGGCTGCATCAAGTCAAAGGGGTTGCTTCGAGCCTCCACCAATGTGTGAAATTTGTCTCGGATGGGGACCTAACAACTATTTATGGGGATCTAGTCACCTTGGAGGGCACGGATACGGGTGGAATACCTATTCTGGAAATCAAGCATGATGAGGAAGGTCTCATGCTAACAGGCTTCACGGTCGAGCCTCCCAAAGCCCATGTGTGCAACGTAGATCTGATAATCACCCGGGATAAAATCCCTCCGGTCTTGAAAATGATGAGAAAGATGAGCTATCTACCTGGCCTCGATCTGGGGAAGCACCAACAAGGAACTCACAAACTCATCGAGGTGAAAGGACAGAAAACTCGCCATGGCCTGGGATATGAGGCCACCTCAATGGACACCGCGAAAGAAAAAGAATTTGCTCTACAAAGGAAAGAAGCTATCACAGGAAGGGTCCCGGTCAACAACCCTAAATCTCTCCCTTTCAGTCCTAATTTGGCTGACTACTTTGTAAAGGGTCCCACACAACCGGGTAACGTCACAGAGCCCACTCCTACAGAAGGGTGGCTGAAGCTACAGGATAGCCTCAACAAGTTCAGGGGAGCCAAAGCTAACCCGGTCCGTAGAGTGTTTCTGGACCTACCCAAGATACCCGGGGCTACCACTACCATGAAGAGTGAGTATACTTTCAGAGGCGTGCCCAACCTGGTAGAGCAGTTCGAGAAGCTTACTACCACAATTCCTACTGCCCAGGAAGGTCCGAAGCCTGAGTTTGAATTGACAGTGCCGAAAGCCAAAGCCACAGAAGTCTTTTCAGATGATTGGGATGGTCCGATTATGCAGCAGTTATTCGGGGAAGAGGTCCAGGTGCCAGACCTGATTGATTTCAGCTCAGTCAAAGAGATGGTAGCGATGATCGAGGAAGGAGGACAGAAACAGCACAATTCCCGAGTCATGAGGCCACTGAAAAATTGGGAAACTCTCTCAGGCCCGTCCGCGACCAAAGAGGAAATGATCACCATGCTTGGATTGGTCCCCCGCCCCTTTGTGCCAACCTTTGTAAAGTCCTCCGAGTCTTTGTCTAGTTCGAGTCGCTAGAATCGCCCGATGACTGCAATACTGTATTTCCTTTCGTTCTCAAT
Organism: Adenophora triphylla var. japonica; assembly: GCA_022495995.1. Classification (NCBI taxonomy): domain Eukaryota; kingdom Viridiplantae; phylum Streptophyta; class Magnoliopsida; order Asterales; family Campanulaceae; genus Adenophora; species Adenophora triphylla. The sequence continues at coordinate 1,119,280 of JAFEMH010000087.1, forward strand.
GAAATGATGAATCTTTCTGAGTATCCCTTGATTGCCACTTTTACTAATGATGAAATAACTAACAATAAAAAAAAGACATTTAATAATAATTCATTAGATAAAGAAGCAGACACATTAAATAAACAATATATATAAAAAACAAAAATCTTTAAGCAGGTTGTTCGGAAAGAGGAAAATTGAGCCCAAGCTGCCGAAGAGATTTTGACAAGTGTGAATCTGGGAACTGCGGAAGAGCCTAAAGAGACGCAGATTGGTAGTTCTACAAAGTCCCACAAAGTCCTCAACTCAAAGAAAGTAGCCCTCTTCATCAAAGAAAACATCATATGCAGATACGGGTTGCCAGCCGAAATCATCTCCGATAATGGATCCCACTTTGAAGGGGAATGCGACAGGCTGCTGGCGGAATTCAGAATAACCCGTCACAAGTCACCTCCTTATAGGCACCAAACCAATGGAGCCGTCGAATCAGCAAACAAGACTCTGGAAAACATCATCCGAAAAATGGCTGTCCGAGGTCGAGATTGGCCCGAGAAGCTACACCTGGCACTCTGGGGCTACAGGACATCAGTTAGAACGGCAACAGGGGAGACACCGTTTGCTCTCACCTACGGGATGGAAGCCGTGCTCCCAGTCGAGTTAGAAATCCCCTCATTCCGTGTGCTGTTGGAAAGCCAGATCAACGAGGTCGAATGGCTCCAAATTCGCCATGATGAATTGGCTCTACTAGATGAACGTCGATTGAAGGCCATGGAACACATCTGAGCCTACCAAGGGAGAATGGTCAGGGCTTTCAACAAGAAAGTGAAACATCGGGAGATTAGGGAAGGTGATCTCGTTTTGAAAGAGTAGCCCCAAGTCCGTATCAACCCGCTTGGCAAATGCGAGCCTGTCTGGGTCGGGCCATATGTTGTCCAGAAAATCTTCTCCGGAGGAGCCATGCAACTTGCAGACCTCGACGGAAATCCTTTTGTACACCCAGTGAATGGTGACAAGCTGCGCAGATACTACGCGTAAAACACTGAGTCAAAAAAAAAAACAAACAAAAAAAAAAACAAAAAATATATATAAAAAAAAGAGTGCTAAAAGAGTAATACCCAACTAGGTTGAAAACCCGAAAAGGGCGGCCTAGGTTAAAAACAGGGTTGCACTAAAAAAAAATAAATAAAAAAAATTAAAAAAAATTAACCGGATCGAACTACGGAGACCTGAGCCCTTTTCTCCGAAGGGAACGTAGGCAGCCGGAAACGGTTCGGTCTAAAATACAAATAAAAGACATACATTGATCAGACCATGAAAGCGTCTCGAAAAACACTTAAGCAATTCACATATTCATTACAGTTAAAAGCTTTTTGATGAGTCTAAGCTCGGTTCGTTCCTACAACTGGCAACCTGCTAAAAGAAACTAAGATACATAATCAAATTAATGTGTCTGCTACAACAAGAAAGGGATACTCGGAAACCTCAAGGTCACTCCAAGCCACCCGTACTGGCATCCCCTCTCTTCTTCCCCCTTCGGGTCTTCTTCCTTTGAACAGGAAAAATGTCGGTCTTTCTCCTACCAAGCTCTGGTAAAGGAACAGAATCTATCAAACCAGCCTCTGTCAGGGCCTTAATGGCCCTAGCATCATCTCTCATCTCCTGTAGCCTAGCAGGTAGCATAGGAGTCCTCCTCTCCTGTCTCTTGACATAAGCCTCATAGTCGGTCACAGTATCTCCGCTCCTGTCGTGAGGATTGGCCCTCGCCTCGACCCTCCTCCTCTCCAAAACTGTCAGGTCCTCTGCACCCACAATGGCCTCACGCCGTCTCAAAATAGCCATCTGAGTCTCCCCCAAATGCCTCTCGTACCAATCCAGGTACCAAGTGGTCAGGAACACAGGTCTCGGATGCCTGAGGATAACCCGAGGAGGAAAGACGTCATACCTCCATACTCGGGAAAGAAATGGAAACACCGAAGGATCATCCATAGAAGCAGAAGCCACCACCCTAGTGGCTATATCATCAAAGTCCTCCAAAGGAACCTGCTCCAAGCCGAACTGTCTCAGAACCAAAGCCGGAATGTAAAAGGCTGGGTGAAAGCCCCGGAAGTATAACCACATGAGACCCATCCTGAAGTACTCTCCGAGTCTCTACCCGCCAATGAGGCACCGACCATCTGATATCTTCAGTCCGGCGACCAGCCATCCAATGCTCCCACGAGCCCTGATCATCAAAATCCACAGCAACCCCTCTCCTGGCAAATGTCCAAGGCTTGATCATATCCGAAGTTTCTCGAAGAACCCCCAGGCGCTCCATCAGCCACAGGGTCAAAAGAAACGGGCTGCCACCGTGCATATACCGCCTCCCGGTAGCCAACCTGTCGAGAGCATGAAAATTCTCTCCCAAGATCAAAGGCGCAACATCTCGGCCCAAGCGACAGTGAACAACCACATCCAGCAGAGCCCGATGACAAATCCCAAAAGAGTAGACCATAAACAAGGTCCCAAACATGCAGAGGGCAAAAGCATCCCAATAGGCATCATCAATCAAGCCTAAGCCCCTAAATCTATCAGGAAGACCAAAAATATCAAAATGATCGGGACTACGAACCATACCTTGCGCTTCTTCTGGGGAAAGATGAAGAAGGTTACACAACCTATCAACAAAAGAAGCCCCTCCGGGCAAAGGAACCCCAATCTCTTCCACCTCCGGGCCACCAAGTAAAGCCCGAAATTCTTCAACGGTCGGGACCACTTCATTGTAAGAAAGGCAAAAGACATGCCTTCTAGTTGTAAGTGCTCCAATTTGAGCTTGTTAGAATTTTCGTTAGAAAATTAACGAAAGTTATAACATTTCTAACAATTCCTAACAATCCTAACATTTCTAACAAAATGAGGGTAAAATGGGCATTGTTATTTAAGGTTAAACCTCAAAAAGAATCTTAAAAAGCAAAACAAAGAAAGAAAACCATAAATAGAAATGGCTGGAAACAATAAACTGGCTGTTAATTTGAATTTTCAAAAGAAATATTCTTCCTGTCCAAAGCTGGAGCTGCATTTAATGAACAGTGCACGCCAAGCAACCCTATCCGCGCGGATGAGTCTGTCATTTTCAGAGGGCTATAAATTGAGCCCTCCAGTCACAAAAATAAGGAGCCACAACACCAATTGCACCGAACCTCTGGCGAAATATAGAGAGAAAACAGTGAGAATTCTTCAAGATTTGTCACCATTTTCTCTCCAATCATTCCCAACTCACACTCATCCACTCACTCTCATATTTAAGCCTTAAACACTCATACACTCAAGCCAAAAACTCAAGAACACAAGGAAGATTGGTAAACCCTCCTTCTCCTTACCCTAAACTCCAACCATGCATGCATTTGCAAACTACAAAATGTAGTTCTTTCATCTTCTTGCTTTAGATCTAAGAAGATCACCATGGAAGACCATCTCCATGGATGATCTTCTACAAAGATCAAAATTATTTTCAAGTTCTCTTACTTTCTTGCAAAGAAAACTCATTTTCAAAACCCTAAAAATCATTTTCAAGCATCAAATCTCATTTTCAAAGGATAAAAATCCCCTTCCCAAGCAAATGAAATGCTTAGTCCTAATGTACCCCAAGGATGGTTTGGTATATTTGATTCACCACTAAAATGTCAAGTGATCACTAACCAAAACCTAGGGAAATGGGGACAAGCATGGATGCAAAACCCCCCTTAAAATCATATTTTCTTTCTTGAGAAGTTGCTGTCCAGTAGCAATTTTCTCAGACCTCAGTCCATGGTCTAATTTTTTGGACACAGATAAATGTGGAAATTGGTGTTGACTACAAACATTTTTTGTAGCCAACATCCAGATATTTCCAGACATATTTTTACTTTATTTTTTGGGTGAGTAAAACTCTTTTTTTCAAATTTTCTTTCAGAGGCTAGTTCATCAGCTTCTGGGAATCCAGATCTCATATCTGAGGTTTCTAGAATGTTTTGACCCCTCAAATCTTCTCCAAAATGTAAAATTCCTTCGCACAAATCTTATTTAAGGTGTCTGGAACAACTTTCATTCTCTGAGTTTATCCAGATTATGAAGTTTTAAGACCCTTGAATCCATTTCAAAATCAAAGGTCCACTGCCTTTTTCATTCTGGCAGAAATGGCTCTCAACTTCAAAAGGTCTTTTGAGTACCAAATCTCAATCCAAAAATCTTCCAAAAATTCATGGGATCAGTTTAAAGTCTTAAAAAGATATCCCCATTTTTACTTTTCTGAGTTTCAAATTATTTTGGCCAAAACACAGACACACACACACATAAATGATTTTCTGCTTGGAAGACTCGTTTTACGAGACATTCCGGGTGCACACTAACGTCCTTCCCGGCGTGTAACATGACCTCCGAACCCAAATTTCTGATCTCGGGCTTTTTTCAAAGTTTTGGCCCTTAAAACAAAAATGGCGTGGCGACTCCGTTCTTTTTCCCGGGTCTTATTTGGTTTTTTTCAAAGAAACGCGAAAAAATCGAATTCCTTCCCGCGAAAATGGCGACACATCATCACAGTGGCGACTCCGCTGGGGACTAAGCTTTTTTTTTTTAAAAAAAAAAAAATGATATTTGGTATATTGGTGGAAACCATTAAACTTCCCGTTATCGCCTCCTAACACGAGTCGGGGATAAATTGTGATTTAACAATCCCACGTACCGGTATCACCGTTTTCAAAAAAAAAAAAGGCTTTTGAGTGTCAAGCTTCCGTCCCGGCTTTGAAAATCATTTTTGTGTGTGTGTTGATTTTTGCACAGTTTTCGTGTTGTTTTGGCCGCCTCGAAGAAAGTCAAAATTTTGACTGTCGGAATAATGTCCCTAACTGTCGGAATTTTCGTGCTTACGTGCTTATGTGTTCATTAAATTTAAAAAAAAAAAGGGATTTTCAAAAAAAAAAAAGAAAATTTTCAAAAAAAAAAAATCATCATGCATCATATTTTTAAGACACATGAAAAATTTCCTATTTTACTCAGAAAAAGAATATAGACTGCTTGCACACTACGCGCACGTGACCGTACACTGCACACTACGTCCCTAACCCGGGGAAATCCTTGTCGCGGTCCGTTTGGTCTTATTACGCCTCTCGGATGAGCACAGGACTACCCAAACATCCCATGGAGCCTCGTGTCGACCATGCACTTGTCCGTGACACACTTTGTCCGAGACCCGGTTGGTTTTTAGTACAGTGTGTCATGCCCTGTCGTGTATAGACCTTTCCTTTCAAGCCTTTGTCGGCATACCGACTCAATATCTTTCGGGGACCCTAATCGGTCGAAGTTGCGGTTTTCCGCCGCGAGACTTTGACCAAGATATCGACCGGCGCCTTGACTTCGGCTCGGCGGCACAAATTATACACGACTCCCGGCATTGACACTGAGTCATCAAGGATTAATGATTATTCCATGCCTAATTACGGCTTAGCGACGACAAGTCAAGATCAATCGTGGACATTTATCGGTCAAATCATGCCGACTTTTCGTCGAGCCCTCGGACATGATCTTGACTTTTGACGTCGGCTTTGTCCGTAATTTACATCGAATGCTCGTTAAGACTCGATTACCCGCCTTGAGACTTTTAGGATCGTTTTCTTTCGGTCGGTGGGACCCGCTTGCCCTATAGGACCCTCGCCGGCATCCACCTGGGAGGTCGAAATACGGGTGGAATACGAGGGGCTTATAGACGTAGTGACGGGGCCCGGCGATCCGGGAATCGAGTAGTTTGCGAAAAAGAAGAGCAATCTTTTCCAACCGATTAGGTTAATAAAACGTGTTTTAAGTAAACATGAACAAATAAGCGCATGTTGCATGAGCCTAAAGCCCAAACACCTACCCTCCTTCCATTCCCACATCGAACCCTCGTGTCTTTCCCCGCATGACTCCGCACAAAGCTTGGTTTCGGGCACCGGGTCACCGTTTAGTCGGTTGGGAAGAGTCAAGCGCATCGTCGGCTTCACCGTTTGTTCCGAGCTCCGGGTTTAAGAATGTGCGCATCGGCCGGTAACGATGGGGACAACGTCACTCCTCCTCCCGGGACTCCTCGGACGAGCAACGGTGGAATCGGTTAGCGTAACGAGATGAGAGTGCGACGGGGAAGCACGGCTGAATAACCTTATGGAGGCTATCAAGAGCCATGGTTTGGCCGCCGGCCTCAATCCGGATGGCACCTTCACCGTGGAAGAAGAGGATGACCCCAATCCCAATCTCGGTCGCCCGACCACTCCAGGATGCCACCACCAACCTCTTTCGGTGCTACCAGAACCCATGCTCCTCGATCTCCTGGGTGAGACCAGCTGGGTCCGTGCGGCCCGACGGCACAAATCGGTTCGCGGCTCCTCGGTGGGGGCAAAATCGATACGGAATGTCCTCTCATGGTTGGGGATGCCTCGGAATGCCACGGCAAGTTGGGACCCATCCTCGGTTTGGGGCCCGATCAATCCGGACCTTCACGGCAACGGCCACGGTTCGGAATGCCGCCACGGTGCAGTTACGGGCCACGGTCGGGAATCCCTCCTCGGAATGCCTCCATCCCGATTTCATCTGAATCACCGGGACCGCAGTATCCCCCGGTTACACACCTTCGCCGCGAGCAACCATGCAATTCAACAACCGGGGACGGCGGCCCACATTTAAGCCTACCTATGGGCCTCGCTCCGGAAATCCGAGCTATCCGGCTACCTCGGATCTACCCCCACCTTCTCTGCCGATTGGAGGCCAACGGCAAGACGGCGAAGTTCTATCCCTTTGCCCAAGCTCCTACCTACACTCCCCGGGGTAATTTGGGCCAAGGACGGGTCTTCACGTATGCTCGGGATATGGTATTCCCTCCGCGATGCACCACCAACGGCTAGTCCTCTTCCTAGCTCAAATATCGGCTCGGGCATTTCCGCTCCACCTTTGGATCCCCAATTGGCTTGGTTTATGGAGCAACACAAGGAAATGAAAGCACGGATTGCTGAATTGACCGCCAAAAGAACCTTGCTCTTCGGCCTACGAGATCCCGACTCGATTGTCCCCCTGCCTCACAAGTTTGTGATGCCCACTCTGGAATTGTTTGACGGGAGTGCATGCCACTAAAACTCACTTGGACACCTATACTTTGGCAATGAAGGCTAAGGGATGCACAAACCAGCGGTTGGTCGATTACTTTAGTCTCTCTTTGAAGTCGGGGGCTTTGAAATGGTTTTTCCGATTGCGGCTGAAGCTAGGGCTACTTGGGAGCAGTTACCGGTACTTTCACGAGATAAGTATAAAGCCAACTTGGAGTGGGAGACAAACGAGTTGACACACAAACAACGATGCGGCGCCACAATGAAAATATTGGGGATTTCTATAAGAGGTGGAACTTAAAGCTCGGTGAAATGGCCATTCCTCCCTGCGACGAGGAGCGATTAGACATCTTTCGGTCATGCTTGAAGCCGCATTTGAAAGCTTCCCTCGGCCACTTCCCCTACGGCGACTTGCGTGCAATGGTTAATTCCGGGGCTAAGTTTGAAAAGGCTTACAATCGGCGGCCATTGCCGCACCCGCCTACGGATATCGGGCTCCTCCCTCCAACCTGCTCTCGCTCCCGCTAAAGGCAAAGAGGCAATCGGCTACGCGGGACAGGGCGTAACAATGCCACTTCCTTTGTTCCCAAGAAACGATGCATCCGGATCCCGGTTCCAAGGTTTGGGAAACTTTGGGATGCCTTTGAGTAATATCTTCGGAGGATTGATAAAAGAAGGTTTGCTCAGGCCTTTAGATAATTATCGGCCTAGAAACCCCAATGCTCCTTTGGATACCTCCAAGCATTGTGCCTTTCATCAATACCATGGGCACTGACGGATGATTGCGTCCCCTGAAAAAGGCAATCCAAGGTTTGATAGAGCAAGGAAAGTTAGAAGTCCCAGGGGCCTAATACGATCAAAAATCCTTTTCCAAGGAACAATAACCAAGTGAACATGATTGAAATCGGAGAGCCTTCGCATGCCAAAGAAAATGTGGAAAGCTGGTAAAGATCCCCGAGATGACTAATCTTGAATCCGGATTTGAGAATGAGGGACTGACCTATCCTCCCGAGATCCCTCGGACATGGACCCGGCATTGGACCCGGTTGGTAGAAGCGAGATGAGGCTGCGACATAAAGCTCAAATTGACAACCTTCGGAGGCCTTCGGGAGCCATGGTTTGGCCGCCGGTCTTAATCCCGACGGCACTTTTACCGTGAAGAAGGAAGAAAATCATCCTCTCACTCTCAATCGTCCCGGATATGTCGGGATGCCGCCACCAACCTCCTATGTAACTACCGTCGAAACTCCTGCCCCTCGACTTACAGTCAGTGGCCCCAACCAACGGTTCAAAACTCCGCCATCCCAACGGCGGTCGGGGATGGAGCAATTTGGCATGCCTCGGCGGCCGTCGGGTGCCCCCTCGAGAATGGTACCGATCTTGCGAGATACCGGCGAGAGAGAATGAAGGTTTGCCTCCGAGAAAATTTCCAAACAATAGAGAAAGTGTGTTTAGCCATCGGGGCTCTCGGGAACGCCGGGAATGAGCAACGAGGCCGGATCGAAGAGGCCACCCGCCATTTCGGGACATTGACAATCCCCCGGCCATTGGAGCTCCCCTAAAGGACAAATACATGCCTGCTCCTTCGTCTTCTAATGCCTCTCGTTACCCCTTGGAATCCAACCATTTGTTTCCGAGACAAGCCCGGCCGGCAAATCTCCTCAATCTAGCTCAACTCGAGAACCATTCTAGCACGGCTCGGCTTGAGGCCCCGAATCCACCCCAGTGTTGAGCACATTTGGTGGGATGTCTGTGGTTGTCTCGGCTTGTCTCGAGAGAGACTATCGGGATGAGATAAATGAAGATCGTCCTCCCGAAAAGAAGAAAGCCTCTTCCCGGCAAAAGTTGAAAGAAAGGTTTGAAGTCGGTTCTACCACTCGGAACAACCGGCGCGGCGCTAAATCCTCTCAAACAGATCCCAATATCCCCCAAAGTCCTCCCAGGTTCACTTCCTTCCATCAATATGCTCAGTCAACAAAGTTCGTCCCCGTGACTTTTCCGACCCATTTCTTTGGACACCTTGTACTTGCTCCAGCTGCCCCGTGGCCTCAAATCCCTCCACTTCCACCAGTATCATAGGCACGTAATGGATCACTGCCCCAGTCTGCAATAGGGGATTCAGAAGCTAGCAGAAAAATGGAAAGCTCAAGCGTCCTGGCAGTCCAACCAGCAAAGAGCTGCTAGATTAGGGGCTACCTATCTCTAAATTAGTCTTTTAGTCAACCTTCGTAGGTTCTAGTACTTCCCTGTCACCTAAGTCCTTCCTGGACATTTGTCGTTGTAGTCCATTTTGGACACAGTAGTTAAATGCCTAGCTTCTAATATAAGTCTTTTTTCTCTTCTTGCTAGACTCGAGACATCACTTGTGCACCCACGTTACACTTAATTGAAATGGTTTTATCCAAAATGATCACTTGTGCTGCTCAACCACTAATTCTTTGAAATGATTAATATTTAAATTAATCGGAGTGAGAAAATTAATTGATATCCTTCCCAAATTGGGGCTTACCAACTCTCCATCTTGCATCTCATATGCGCATATCCCTTTCATCCTCATCATCTCGTTGCTCGATGAATTAGCATGGATCTTTTCTCATATAAAGCTTAAGCAAGCAATGAAGACTTAATCTCATTTAGGTCATCCAGTAGGGATTGCGGTTGAAACCTTTCACCCATAGGAAAGCCATTACCTCACCCTCACTAAACACTATCCTTTCATTTCAAGATCGGCGTGTTTTGAAACCCGGTTTAGCCATCATTTTTGCTCCATACTGAGAGAAAGTCCAAGCGAGCCCGAGAAGTTAGCTTCGAGAGTCGGCGATGCGCAAAATATCTCAAGCCATGAAGGAAGGACAAAGATAATCCTCAACTCCTCAGGAGGCTCTCCAAGTCAAAAAAAAAAAAAAAAAAAAAAACAAAAAAAAAAAAAAAAAACAAAAAAACAAAAAAAAAAAAAAAAAAAAAAACAAAAAAAAAAAAAAAAAAAAAAAAAAAAAAAAGAGAAGAAGCGTCGATCCTCAAAAGTCCCCGACTTCTCAAGAAGCTCTCCAATGATCGAAAAGGAGCCTGAATTCTCGCAAGTTCGCAAAAAGTTCTCGATAGCTTGGACTTCCTCTCACCATTACCTTAAATCAACCCTAAGCCATCCTCTCGCTTTTAGAGGATATTCCCATTGCTATTACCCTCGCCTTTGGCCAAAGTCAAAATCTGACCTCTCATTCTTAGAGGCAATAAATCTTTCCCGCCGTAGATTTCCCAAACACATCCCTAAAAGCCAACCTCTTATCTTTAGAGGTTCAGTCAGCAAAAGGCCCAGCCGACCTCTCATCTTAAGAGGTCACAATTTCCAAAATTACCCGATGGCCGATCGAAGCCCGGAAACCCAACTGCAATTCCTATCGGATAGCAATTTCATCATAATATCTTTAAGATCTAAATCAAATTAACGCTTCATTGCTTGCTTAAATTGGAATCTAATCCATTTTGACTCAAAATTACCAATCAAAGATTGTGCAAATTCGAATTTGATTCATGTGAGCATAATTCATTTCTACTCCACAAACACTTGCCGTGGATGTCCCACTGGGGCTTCGCATCCGTGTCTTTCATGGACACTCTAAGGGGATATGTTATTCAATCCTCCAAATCCTCAAAATCCCCAAGGACCTCTAAGTCTTGAATTTTCACATTCATTCTCTTTTCATTCGGGATAAGCCCGAACTACGGCGACCTGAGCTCTTCATAATGGAGGGAACGTAGGCAACCAGAAATGGTCCGGTCGAAATCACAAACAAATCTCAAAAAAAAAAAATTCGGTCTCATCAAGGATCGTCCCTATACACTTTCCGAGCTTAACTCTCGATATCAGTTGATTTTCTCCTCGTGATTAATCAAAATATTTGTTCATACCAGATTTAGGAGTTGAATAACTCGAACACTAACAAAGGGTTTTAAGCAGCCTTGTGATCATCATGAATAAGACAAGTTTTCAAGTGTCTCGACGAGTCTTCTCTTCCTACATCATAGGAAAATAGAGCCAAACAACGTCTTTACGTCATGCGGGGGCTTCCATACACTTTTCCACACCTTGTGATGCTTATACTCTCTCAAAAGTGTCAAACCAAAAGCGAGAGTGTCATACACAAATTCGGAAACATTCCCACCTTTCAAAAGATATGCCCTGCACGTAAACCTTTACGAGTCTTATCCAAGAATGGCGGTTGACTAAGGTCCGAAAAGATGGGTGCCCCCTCGTAAGACTACTCTGAATTTCTTCATCTTTGGGGCTTGCTAAGCGGTTCTCCCTGTGTTCTCCTGTGTACGCCTCTTCAAGCTGGGGCTTATATAGTCATCTTTGGGTCCACGTTGGGTTCTTCACTACGAGATAGACTCGCCAAGTCGCTTCTTCAAAATCTGGACTTTGCCTACTCAGGATCCGGGGGCTTTGTCAAGATGGTCTTTTGGACCCGAATTTTACCAAGTCGCAAGAAAGAATTTCAACCTCAGAACTTGGTACACGGCAGCTTCCAGTAGCATCGGAATTCAAGATCAGGGTTTCTCCCGGCATTAGCAATTCCATCAAATCATTCTCCGGATAAGGTTTCGGCCAAAGTCACAGCTCACCCAAATGAAAGAAGCTTCACTCGTATCAACGTGCCCTAGAGCCTGTCAGCATCAGCTTCAAATGACCAAGAATGAGAGGGAAAATTTCAATCAAGACCCGGGATCCGAATCCAATCTCATCAAAATTGAGGTCCATGTGATACTATTAACAAAACCTCATCAACAGCCGCTGTTTTAATCGCGATCGAGGGTTCTCACCCCCCACTTGCTCAAAATCTGTTCCAAGCAGTCTCCATCACCATGCATCCCCACAAAAATCTCCCAAGGGCTCATGTAGCATGCACAAAACTTGAATCAATAGGAAAAATCCTAGGTGATTGAAAATCATAAATCATAATTTCCCTGCCAAAAGCTTAGGCTAGGTGCATCTTCGAAAGCAAGTAAATGCATCATCTCATAATCATTTTTGGTTCTATGCATGCATCCGTCATCATGAATGCCATATATGCATCTTCCTCTTCACTAACGAATGCAGGAATTCAAACGTGAAATCAAATCCCCCTTTTCGGCAAGGATGATCTTCACCAAAGTCGACCTCCAATGTCCACAAATGGATGAAGACAGCCTCCAGCATCTACAGTTTGGCAAAGATAGTCCCCATGTCTACAGCTTGGCAAGGACAACCTCCGGCGTCTGCAACTTGCTAAAAACGACCTCCAATGTCCACAAACGTATGAAGACCGCCTCCAGTGTCTACAAATCGGTCAGGGACGCCAAGTTCTCAAAATACAAATAGGTCAGAGACGCCAAGTTCTCAAATACAAATCGGTCAGAGACGCCAAGTTCTCAAATACAGTACGGTCAGAGACGCCAAGTTCTCAAAATGCAAATCGGTCAAAGATACCAAGGTCTCAAATACAGTACGGTCAGAGACGCCAAGTTCTCAAAATGAAAATCGGTCCGAGAGACGCCAAGTTCTCCAATACAAGCTCGGTCGAGACGCCAAGTTCTCCAAATACAAATCGGTCAGGGACGCCAAGTTCTCAAATACGATGCGGTCAGAGACACCAAGTTCTCAAAAAACAAGAAGTCCCAATGTGAAGACAAGCTCAACAACCTCTACCAGGTTGACGATCACCAGCAAGATGCAGACTCAACCAAACTCCTCCTTCAGGTCAAAATGCCTCCAAAGACAGCAAATCGTCGGCAGAAACCGTCCCACGAACGGCAACCTAACAACTCTTCATCAACATCACCGTAGCCTCAGCCCTTCCTACAGTAGCTACATGTGTAAGCACAAAGACAGTATGAAAGCATATCTTAGTCAACTACTTTTCTGAAAGAACATTATCATCAAATCTTAGGGCGACTTCCCAAAAAACAGCCAAACCTCGGGTGACTCCCAACATCTGCCAAATCATCAAAAGGACCATCCATCCCAAACCATCAAAGGGAAATCATGTCAAATCAAGGTTCGAGGCACCTCGAGACGCCATCTCCAAGGTTCGAGGCACCTAAGACGCCATCATTAAGGTTCGAGGCACCCTAAAGCGCTATCACCCCTGGCCACAACACTAGGAAAGCGATAAACTCGCAATCATCCCCTAATTCGACAAACCAAAATCACTTACTGTGGCGACATCCCAAAAACGGTCAAACCATAGGCGACTTCCCCTAAAATAGTCAAACCATAGGGTGACTTCCCAAAAATAGTCAAAACCATAGGCTTACTTCCCAAAAATAGTCGATCATACGGTGACTTCCCGAAAATAGCCGATCTTAGGGTGACTTCCCAAAAATAGTCAGACCATAGGGCGACTTCCCAAAAATAGTCAAACCATAGGGCAACTTCCCTAAAATAGTCAATCCCCTGCGACTTCCCTAAAATAGTCAATCTCTGCAACTCCCAACATACAAATAATCTCTCGCGACTTCCCTAAAATAGTCAATCCTCTGGTGACCCCTGACATACAGCCAATCCTGGGTGACAAACTATGTAGCCTACCATAGGTCCATCCACTTGACCAACATTCGTCACCTTTCTTCTCGATAGTTCTCGTAAACCCGAGTCTTCCCAAAGAAGAACACCTTCAAATAGCCTCCATCGTGAACAAAACCTCGCCCCTCAGTTCATACTCCTGAACCAAGTCCCGACTTAGATCATACTCCCGAACTAAGTTCCCATTTAGGTTCATACTCCTGAACCTCTGAGCAACCTCAACTTAGGTTCATACTCCTGAACTAAGTTCCCATTTAGGTTCATACTCCTGAACCGAACCTCAACTTAGGTTCATACTCCTGAACTAAGTCTCCATTTAGGTTCATACCCTATCAAAATTATCCCCGGCAGTAAAACGTAAGACCGATCTCCCCGAGAAAGATAACGGATCCCGTATCTTTCATCAAAATCCTTCCCGGCAGTAAAATGTAAGACCGATCTCCCCGAGAAAGATAACGGATCCCGTATCTTTCATCAAAATCCTTCCCGGCAGTAAAACGTAAGACCGAGTGCCCCGAGAAAGATAACGAAATCTCGTATCTTTCATCAAAATCCTTCCCTATAGCAGAAACGTAAGACCGAGTGTGCCCCGAGAAAGATAACGAGATCTCGTATCTTTCATCAAAATCCTTCCCGGCAATCAAACGTAAGTCCGATCTCCCCGAGAAAGATAACGGATCCCGTATCTTTCATCAAAATCTTCCCTATAAAGAAACGTAAGACCGATTTCCCAGACGAATACGTCCAATTTTTCCTCAAAGAAAGGCTAACGAAATCCCCAAAGAAAGTTAACGGAATCCCAAAAGTCAACGGAATCTCGAGTAGTACTCGAACTACGAAAGGGCTTCGATTCCCACTAGGATACGTAGTAGCCTATCATTAGGTCCAGCCCTCGACCAAAACGGTCACCCTCTCCTTCTAAGCAGCAGACGAAGTCCACCAAAAGGCCATTTCAAATTAAGGTCCGAGGCACCTAAAAAGCCATCATCATCAAGGTCCGAGGCACCTAAAAAGCCATCTTCAAGGTTCGAGGCACCTAAAACACCATCTCCAAGGTTTGAGGCACCTAAGACGCTATCACTAGGAAAGCGATAAATCGCAATCATCCCCAGCAGAGCTGATAGCCATCGTAATCGAAAATGGTCATTCCTATCCTCAAACAGAAAGTGATAGCCATCAGACCGAAAATGGTCATCTCTTATCCCCAAAGCAGAAGTTTCTTTCCAAAGAACCGATCGCGTAATCCGCTCATCAGGTTCGAGGCACCTAAAACGCCATCATCTCCAGGGTCAAAGACCCGAACTACGGCCGGCTTTGATTCCCATTCGGATACGTAGGTAGCCTATCGCTAGGTTCAGCCACCCGATCACTGGGATCATCCCGCCAAATATGGAGCCTTTTTGTCGACGACCCCGCTTCCTTCGGCAAGCGCCGTCGCCGAGGGCTACCGTAAGTTCTCCAATTTGAGCTTGTTAGAATTTTCGTTAGAAAATTAACGAAAGTTATAACATTTCTAACAATTCCTAACAATCCTAACATTTCTAACAAAATGAGGGTAAAATGGGCATTGTTATTTAAGGTTAAACCTCAAAAAGAATCTTAAAAAGCAAAACAAAGGAAGAAAACCATAAATAGAAATGGCTGGAAACAATAACCGGGCTGAATTTGAATTTTCAAAAGAAATATTCTTCCTGCCCAAAGTTTGGAGCCGCATTTAATGAACAAGGCATGCCAAGCAACCCTATCCGCTGCCGGATGAGTCTATCATTTTCGTAGGGCTATAAATTGAGCCCTCCAGCCAGCAAAAATAAGGAGCCACAACACAATTGCAAACGAACCTCTGCGAAATATAGAGAGAAAACATTGAGAATTCTTCAAGAATTGTCACCATTTTCTCTCCAATCTTTCCCAACTCACACTCATCCACTCACTCTCATATTTAAGCCTTAAACACTCATACACTCAAGCCAAAAACTCAAGAACACAAGGAAGATTGGTAAACCCTCCTTCTCCTTACCCTAAACCCCAACCATGCATGCATTTGCAAACTACAAAATGTAGTTCTTTCATCTTCTTGCTTTAGATCTAAGAAGATCACCATGGAAGACCATCTCCATGGATGATCTTCTACAAAGATCATAATTATTTTCATGTTCTCTTACTTTCTTGCAAAGAAAACTCATTTTCAAAACCCTAAAAACCATTTTCAAGCATCAAATCTCATTTTCAAAGGATAAAAATCCCCTTCCCAAGCAAATGAAATGCTTAGTCCTAATGTACCCCAAGGATGGTTTGGTATAGTTGATTCACCACTAAAATGTCAAGTGATCACTAACCAAAACCTAGGGAAATGGGGACAAGCATGGATGCAAAACCCCCCTTAAAATCATATTTTCTTTCTTGAGAAGTTTCTGTCCAGTAGCAATTTTCTCAGACCTCAGTCCATGGTCTAATTTTTTGGACACAGATAAATGTGGAATTTGGTGTTGACTACAAAACACTTTTTGTAGCCAACATCCATATCTTTCCAGAAATATTTTTACTTTATTTTTTGGGTGAGTAAAACTCCTTTTTTTAAATTTTCTTTCAGAGGCTAGTTCATCAGCTTCTGGGAATCCAGATCTCATATCTGAGGTTTCCAGAAGGTTTTGACCCCTCAAATCTTCTCCAAAATGGAAAATTCCTTCGCACAAATCTTATTTAAGGTGTCTGGAACAACTTTCATTCTCTGAGTTTATCCAGATTATGAAGTTTTAAGACCCTTGAATCCATTTCAAAATCAAAGGTCCACTGCCTTTTTCATTCTGGCAGAAATGGCTCTCAACTTCAAAAGGTCTTTTGAGTACCAAATCTCAATCCAAAAATCTTCCAAAAATTCATGGGATCAGTTTAAAGTCTTAAAAAGATATCCCCATTTTTACTTTTCTGAGTTTCAAATTATTTTGGCCAAAACACACACACACACACACATAAATGATTTTCAGCTTGGAAGACTCGTTTTACGAGGCATTCCGGGTGCACACTAACGTCCTTCCCGGCGTGTAACATGACCTCCGAACCCAAATTTCTGATCTCGGGCTTTTTTCAAAGTTTTGGCCCTTAAAACAAAAATGGCGTGGCGACTCCGTTCTTTTTCCCGGGTCTTATTTGGTTTTTTTCAAAGAAACGCGAAAAAATCGAATTCCTTCCCGCGAAAATGGCGACACATCATCACACTAGTATCCCAAAATGAAGAAGAAGCTCTCAAGAGGTCAGAGTCCGGAACCAATTCTTTGAGAGACCACAAGCACTTTACCTTGTACCTCTCTTCGAAAAATGACCTCCTCTCGTGCATAATCTCCCTACACCACTCCTTGAACTTTTCGAAAAACAACATTTGCTTTTCTTTGGGCAATTTTGGGGAAAATTTGGACATTTCCATGGCTTTTTTGGCTTTCCTCTCGAATTTCCAGTGACTTTGAACTGGAGAAGACGAAGTTTCAATGGCATTTATGGACCAAACCACATCCAACCACCGAAATAAATGAACCCTGTCAGATGTCGAACCCATCCGCGCGGACGGAATTGTCGCCCAAAAAAAAATCTGCTGCAGCTCAAACTGCTGCACAACGGAGGAATATTTTCATTCCATTTTGCTGTCGAACCCGCGCAAAACCACCAAACAGTTCATATACCAAACACTCACACCCTTGCCAAAAAACCGGGGCTCATGCAACGGAGTACATTCATACAACATTGCATTCATGATAGATAAAATAAAATAAAATCCTAAATTATTACATTCCAAAAAAAAAAAGAGTGTGCATAAAAAATCAGTATTCTGCCGGGTGAAAAATAGGTGCGATCTCGAAATCGGTCTCGAAGATCGTCGGTCGAGAATCCTCGGTGGCCGATGCTTTCCCCGATCCTCTCTTGCGGCTCGGGCCCGCCTCCTCTGAGAGGCCATGAAAATCTCGGGCTCAGAATCGTCCTCGTCTCTGGAGGGAGGCTCGTCTGGACCAACCGGCACACCCTGATACGGCAAGCCAAGATCCGCAATGAAGTCGTATCTGAACGAAAACGCGTCGGATTCCCGAACGTGCGAAGAAGACCCACCGTGATGCCAGACATGTCCCTGTCCATACGGATCCCCAAGAATGACGTGGTCCGAGGGCAACACCACGCTGGGATCTATGAGAGGAGAAAGTGGAGTCTCGGAAGAAGGCTCGGAAGGAATAGGGGAAGTCTCCCGCTCGACAGGCGCCGGCTGTGCTCGTCTCCTCCTGCCCTGAGAAGACCCACAAATAACCATATTCTTGATAAACCTCTTGGCCCCGATCACCTGATTTGTCAACTTCTCCACCACCTTAGCCGGGAACTGCACGGAAACAAAAGCGTCAGAGATAATTAAGGAGAAAAATGATGACAGGAAAGAAAGGAAAAGACAGAAGCAAAAAAAAAAAAAAGGAGAAGGAGAAGCCATACCTTCATATCCGGACGAGGCCGGAAAGCTCGTGGAACCCGATTAGGGACAGGGATCTGTACTCTCAGCCTGACCCCGTCCTGGACATACGAAAAGCTTGATCGAGGGTACCGCACAACCCCCAATCCCTCTCTCTCAAGAACCTGAGGCATCCTCAGCCTCCACAAGACAAATCGCGAGTACTCCTCGATCGCCATGAACCTCGAGAAGTGCTGGCTGCCTCGATAATCATCCCATGTCTCCGAGTTCTCACTCGGATGCATCATATCAGCAGGAGGCTCCACCGGAGCCATCGGAGGCACACCCACGCCATGTTGGCGCATCACTCGATCCCCCAGATAATACACGTCGCAGGTCAAGCCTCTCAAGATCCTCTCCTCCATGGTCCATCTCTCGGCACCCTTCAGCTGCTCCACATCGAAGCGGTCCCAGGGGTAAAATATGATCCCCTCATCTGTCTCAGCCCTCGTCAAAGGCAGGCAATCCGAGTACTTGAGGGTCGTGCGCCCCCTAGAACCTTTCTTCTCCCGGGCATACTTGGACCAAGAAAGCATGGCCGGATACGCCCCGTTGTACTCCGCCAGCTGCCGCCACATCGTGACCTGAAAAAACTCCAGAGCCCATACCTGCGAAAGGTAAAGATCAAATCAATTAAGTGCGAAAAAGAATATGTGCTTAAAGAAAAGAGGGAAAGCAAAAAGAAAGCTTGTACCTCCAGAGGGAACTCGAAGCACGTCAAAGAGCTGACAGCCTTCCCGCTATATCGATCCAAAGAAAAATATAGCTCGCCAGCCTCGCCTCTCCCCAAGATACCTCTCCAAACCCATCCCCACATCCTCCAGGGACCTCAAGAAAGCAAAAAACGGCCGTCCCCTCGGCATGTCCAAATAGCGTGCTCGAAAAGGCAAACCATAAAAAGGCCCTAGCACCGCTCGCCATCTCATCCTCGCCTCGTAGCTCCCAATACACTCCACGATCTTCCCGTGAACCACAGAGTACTCCATCCCCATCCCCTTTTTGGGAATAGGGGAAAATCCTAGAAGGGCCTACAGATCCAAACCGCTTGTCAGCCGTCTCTCCACTCAATGCTCGTCTCTTTAAAGGACAGGCCCGTAATCGCAGCCGTAATCGAAGGTGCTGACCGTGGCCGTCGCCCGTAAGAAATGGAATGTGTGGGTCACGTCCCACCAATGCCGTGCCAAAGCAAAGATCAGGCCCCTTACTCTTGGGGAACTTGACCAACCCCCTCAAGCACTCGATGAACTCGTACAATCCGGTCTCAATGACGATCTGTCTAGGACTCATCATCGCTCCTCTGCCCAAAACCGGAAGCCGGTCCCACAAGTAAATCACAGACTCCACCGATCCCTGAGTCTTCATCTTATTCAGCTGCTCCGTCACGAAATTGTTTCCGCCCTGCAATAAAAAAAAAGAGGGAAACAAAAATGTCAAAAAAAAAAAATTGCATTTGGCATTTGCATTCAAAAAGCATACACATGCATCATAAACATAAAGTTTTGCAGAAAATCGGGTAGCATAACAGCATACAACGAACCTAGCCCCATTTTTCTCGCACAAAAGAAAAGAGTTTTTCAGCAAATATCATTCATTCATTCATACATGAAGAAAGCATGTCAATAATATCGATTCAACGAAAGCGGAAATCCGTCCCACTTTTCAAAAAAAAATCCTATTTTTACAAAAATAACATGCATACATATCATTCATGGAGACATCATCTCATTGCAAAAAAAAAAATCCTACAAAAAAAAAGTCCGTCCCGGATTCGGGAAAATTCTCATCATCTCATATTTCAAAAAAAAATGACAAAATGCTCATTTTTTTCAAACAAAATGCATGCACTCATACAAATCTCAATTTCAAATGTCAAGAACATCATTTTCAAATTTCAAATCACAATTTTAGAATTTTAAATCACATTTTTTCGAATTAAAAAAAATGGCAAAATACCAATTCTTTTTCCAAAACAAAATGCACATTTGAGTTACCCATATACTCATTACAACATGCAAAGCCAAAATTCAAAGCCAAGAACATAATTTCCGGATTTTTAAATGCCATTT